>JAVSBU010346893.1:0-10280 GCA_033118015.1 Loricariichthys derbyi | reverse complement strand
TGGGAGAATAAGTAGGGGTATGACATACAAAAAGTGTCAGCATATCTGGCATGGCTAGAAATACAGGATGTTGACCTCTGACTTGGGGATGTTACTGTATAGTGCTTTCTTTGATTAAATCCATGGGTTACAGAATTACCCCAGGTCACTAACAACGTAAGCAAAAAAAATACATATGAGAGTTAAGCCTGTGAATCGACTGGAACGAGGCGCGTCTTGACTCATTCAAGTTTAAGAGTGCCTAATATATGTTGAGCGCCAAAACAAATTTTTCTTGTTAAAATGAGTAAAGAACCAAATTCGACAAGTTACGAGATGGTCGAGTGCTGAGGTATGACTGTATATTCCACATTATCAAGGTGATTCAGATTCATTTAACTCATTCATTCACTCAAAGCCTTCTAAGCACATGTAGAGCTGCTCCATTTACTATCTCCCAAACATAGGAACTTAAAGTACGCGGAAAGTTTTGTGTTTCACGCATCTGACACAGGACATCCCACGGCTGAAGGCTATATGTAAAAGGGTCACTCAGAAAAATGACCTGATTCTACAGTCACTTGTGGAGTTCATACATGAAAAGACTGTTTAAGAGATCCCATGAACTTTTGAGCATAACCTGTACCGTATCATGAAGTGAGATGGATGCAGGTGCACAGATTAAGAGCGCTTACGCGTCTCGGGGATGGTACTGCAGTTTAAGGATGGGGGACGGGAAGCGGAACCTCTGATCACAGTCTCCTGTCAGGACGTCCCACTGAGACACGATGTTATCTGTGGATGCGCTCACCAGCTTGTGTCCATCTCTGCTCCAACTGTACAATACACACAGACAAAGATTTGTCTTTCTATAATTGTGGAGACTGTCCACTGACATTACTATTACCTAATTATTGCTACACCTAACCTTCACCCATGTAACCTCATTAACCAAAAGCAAATCTTTTTGCTCTTTTGTTTTAAAAAAAGCAATTTTCCTTATGTGGCCCTGCCAAATGGTTCACCAAAATGTAAATGTCAGATCTATCTTTTCTTGTAAGCACATTTTATTCCCACAATGATATACACGTTTCTACATTCATTAACCATTTTATCAGTTCCATTTAACATACAGAAGCAATTTGTAGTTCTAAAATTAAAGACTGTGGCCCATCTGTTTCTCTACATACTTTGTAGTTCCCTATACCCTGTTCTCTAATGGTTAGGAACCCCACATGATCACCACAGATCAGGTACTATTATGGTGATGGATCATTCTCAGCATTTTAGTGACTCTGATGTGCTGGTGCAATTGGATCAGACACAGCAGTACTGCTGGAGTTCTTAAACACTGTGCTCTCTATTATACACGTCTACTTTATTGCTCCACCTTGTAAATATAAAGTCATAGACAGTAGCTCATCTTTTATTGCACAGTGTGTGTTAGTTATCCTCTAACCCTTCATCAATACTCGTAGAATGCCGGTGGCTGGACATTTTGGTCCAGTAGCTCCAGCAGCAGTCTATAAATGTAGAACTAGTGAGATGATATATGGTAAGCTGAACTGATAAAGTGTAAAAACTAAAATGTGTATCTAAAGTGATATACATATATAAATACAAACACATTAACTATCATGGCCTCACCAGAGTGAGCAGACCGGGTGAATGTGTGCGCTGATGATTTTGGCAATGCCGCGTGTGAGGAAGTCCCAGATTACGATGCGGCCGTCGTTACACCCCACTGCTAGAAGCGTGCCCCACCTATTAAAGGTGCAGGTCAGAGCCATGCTGATACAGTCCAGAGTGCCATCTGCTTCCTGTAAACCACAACACATAACATGAACTACACAAATAAAACAACAAGCAGTTAAACAGTATCCATACACATGGACATGTGATTACCTCTGGATAGTTTTGCCCGAACGACTCTGTAAGGAAAACAGTACCACAACATTAGTAACATTTCAAACATGATACTGACGTAACAGTAACATCAAATCCAAGACATTCCAGAGAACACAAGGCACAGGTGTTAGCTTGCCCTGGACAGAACGGCAGTACATTAAAGTGCTGGCAGGGATTCCTTTGCAGCACCAGTGGATGATCCCGAACCCCCTCCTCAAATACACCCAGCAGCAAGTTAAAAATATATAAACAAGGGGAGGAACCCCGTGTTTTGTTAAATGCCCAGGTTTGAGACCCAGCCAAGCCGCTGTCAGGTTGGCATTAACATTTCCTCTCCTGGTCTGCATGGGTTTTCCCCATGTAATCGAGTTTCCTTTCGCATTCCATGACGTGTTACATCATTTAGAGTCTCTATAGTGTTTAAGCAAGATCAAGTGCTTTTGCCCTGTGATGGACTGCCACTCTGAGCATGGTTGGTTTCCTCCACTAATGCCATATAGGCCATGGCTCCACAAACCTGAACCAAGACATCCTGCTTTGTACTTTGTAAGCTCCTACCTCAAAGCAGGGTCTTTTCTCAGTGCATAGAACCCTGAGTGATGTAATTGGTCCAATTGTAATTTTTGAATATACACTGCCTGGACAAAGAAAAGGTCACCACCTTTGGGGGTGGAGCTATGATCTGGGGTTGCCGTTGCAATTCTAGGTCAGGTGTCGGTTCAGCAACTTTAACGTTCGTATGAACCACCAGGTTATTCAATCAATGGATTTTTTTCTTCCCTGATGGCACAGCATAATCTAGGATGAAAATTAGAGGATTTATCAGGCTCAAATTGTGAGAGAGTCGTTCATGAGAAATAGTTTTCATACATGGATTGGCCACCTGGAGTCCAGACCTGAACCCCATTGAGAATATTTGGGATGTGCTGGAGAAGGCAGTGGGTCCAAATCTCACATCATCAATGGAAGATCTTGGGGAAAAATTAATTCAACTCTAGACAGAAATAAATGTTGTGGCATTCCAGAAGTTTGTGGAAACGATGCTACAGTACATATCTATCGTAATAAATGCTAAAGACATTCCAAAACAGTGTCTGATACTTTTTTTTAGCCAGGCAGTGTATATTGTTTACATATATACACACTATGCTGCCAAAAGTATTCACTCGCCTGCCTTCACACACACGAACAAGGCAAAAGGCAGGAAAAACCCTAGACATCTTGTTTGGGATCCCGGGAGAGGCAGTGCTTAGCCAGTGACACAGGGCACAAGACAGGATCAACCCAGGTAGGGGGTCAATCCATCATAGGGCACACCCACTGACACACTGCATTCACTTTGGAAACACCAGTTAACTTAACATGCATGTCTTAGTTTGGAACGGTGGACGAAACCGGAGTACCCGGAGAAAACCCATATAGACAAGGGGAGAACATGCAAACTCCACACAGGCAAATCCCGAGGGTCGGGATCTAACCGGGGATCTCAGAGCTGTGAAGCGACAGCGTTAACCACCTTTTCCGTTTGGTTGCTCATAAATAACGAATTGCTTTAAACAGGACCCTTAGTGGAAAATTATTATTTATTCACACAGCTAACTGTGGCTAATCTGAATAACAGCAGCCTTCTGTTTTTCTCGTTATCAATAAAGTTACCACGTCTTTAAAGGTGTAGCGCTCAAGTAACCTATAATTAAATATTTTAAGGTTTTCTATACAAATTGTAATAATTGTATAAAATAAATGCAAATACAATTTGTATCATCTTAAAATGTACAAATTTAACTGATAACTGTAGAACTTAACGAACGCAACCATATTTTATTTTCCCACCGGTATTTTGACAGGTCCCGCCTCCACTGTATGGATTGGCTAACAATCTCGGCCTCTTGCATTCTTATTGGCTACGATACCAAACTCAGCTGACTGATCAGCGAACGAGACAATCACAGCGCAAGACGACGGTTCGCCCGAAAACGGGTAGGAAGATACATAAAGCTACAGTATTATTTTAGCTGGGCTAGCAACTAGCCAACAGGCATCAGTTAACTACTACCGTTAAGCGAGGACTTACCGAGCAGCTCAAGATTCATCGCTGATATTCTTTGTTACGGAACCTACAAATGTAAACAATAATTAAAAACAGAAAGAAACTGATTCAAAGGAACTACAAAAATCCTATATGAAAAACAGAAAGGTGCGCGCGACTGTGGCGCCTAGCTTTAATAGGACCCCAAACAGAGTGGCTGCGAAAATGCCTGAACGTATATGAAAGCGATTCAGCAGAAAGTGATCCTCCTGCTCTGCACTGGACACGATCGTTGTACTCTACTCCAGCTGACATGGCGCATCTTAAATTTAGGCATATGTACGTGGTTTAATGACCCAGCAGGTTAATTAAGCTCTTAACACACGTACATACAACACTCATGCACAAGTACATACATAAAATGTATAACATACAGTAGTGCTTGAGAGTTTGTGAACCCTTTGCAAATTAAATTAGACTCTCAAATGGGATGATAATCAGGTGTGAGTGGGCACCCAGTTTTCTTTAAAGAACAGGAACCTATCAAAGTCTGCTCTTCATAACAGGTTTGTGGAAGTGTATCATGGCACGAACAAAGGAGATTTCTGAGGACCTCAGAAAACGGGTTGTTGATGCTCATCAGGCTGGAAAAGGTTACAAAACCATCTCTAAAGAGTTTGGACTCCACCAGTCCACAGTCAGACAGATTGTGTACAAATGGAGGAAATTCAGGACCATTATTACCCTCCCCAGGAATGGTCGACCAACAAAGATCACTTAAAGAGCAAGGAGTGTAATAGTTGGTGAGGTCATAAAGGACCCCAGGGTAACTTCTAAGCAACTGAAGGTCTCACTCTCATTGGCTAATGTTCATGAGTCCACCATCAGAAGAACACTGAACAACAATGGTGTGCATGGCAGGGTTAAAAGGAGAAAGTCACTGCTCTCCAAAATGAGCATTGCTGCTCGTCTGCAGTTTGCTAAAGATCACATGGACAAGCCAGAAGGTTATTAGAAGAATGTGTTATGGACGGATGAGAGCAAAATAGAACTTCTTGGTTTATAAGAAAAGCTTTATGTTTGGAGAAAGGAAAATACTGCATTCCAGCATAAGAACCTTATCCCATCTCTGAAACATGGTGGTGGTAGTATCATGGTTTGGGAATGTTTTTCTGCATCTGGGCCAGGATGGCTCGCCCACATTGAGGGAACAATGAATTATGAATTATAGAGAGTTAAAGGAAAATGTCAGGACATCTGTCAATGAACTGAATCTCAAGAGAAAGTGGGTCATGCAGCAAGACAACGACCCAAAGCACACAAGTGGTTCTACCAAAGAATAGCTAAAGAAGAATAAAGTTAATGTTTTGGTATGACCAAGTCAAAGTCCTGACCTTAATCCAGTTGAAATGTTGTTGAAGGACCTGAAGTGAGCAGTTAATGTGAGGAAACCCACCAACAACCCAGAGTTGAAGCTGTTCTGTATGGAGGAATAATGGGATAAAATTCCTCTAAGCTGGTGTGCAGGACTGTAAGAACAGTTACAGAAACGTTTAGTTATAGTTATTGCTGCACAGGGGGGATCACAGCAGATACTGAAAGCAAAGGTTCACATACTTTTGCCACTCACTAATATGCAATATTGGATCATTTTCCTCAATAAATAAATGACAAAGTATACTCTTTTGTCTAATTTGTATAGGTTCTCTTTATCTACTTTTAGGACTTGTGTGAAACCAGTTTGAGACGATATTTGCTTGTGATATGGTGCTTTAATATGCTGCAAGTAGCTATAATAAGCTGGGTATATTGTGGGCATGAAGGGATCCACATGGCTAACAACAACACTTAATAGGCTGTGGCATTCAAACCGAGATTGATTGGTATTAATAGAACCCAAGTATGCCAAGAAAACATTCCAAACTATTAGTCCACCTCCACCTTCTGTTATTATGTGCTTTGCTAAAGATGATAATATCATTTATATATATTTTTTTTTACTTTTAAGTACTTTAGTAGCTTGTACTTTGATACCTCCATTCGAGTAATATACAGTACCAGTAAAAAGTTTGGACACATCTTCTGGTTCAAAGTTTTTATTTTTTATTCTTTTCCTACATTGCTTTGATTCCAGCTTTTATACTCTTCCATTCTCTCAATCAACTTCATGAGAAACACCAACAATCACCTCAAATGGTTTAAGAACAGTCCTGAGGGAGTTCCCAGATCTGCTGAGCACTTGTTGGTTGGGTATTTTCAAAGTTCTTGAAACATTTCGGATTGACTGAGCTTCATTTCTTAAAGTAATAATGGAATTTTTGTGAAAAACTGTTTTTTTTCCCTTAGTTGAGTCGTTCTTACCATAATACGAATTAGAACATTAATCAAATAGAGCTATTCACTGTATAGGAACTCTAGATCTTCATAACACAACTGATGGGCTCAAACACATTAAGAGGGAAAGAAATTAAACAAATTAACTCTTAAGGCACAGCTGGTAACTGAAAGCCATTCCAGGTGAGGACCTCATAAAGCTGAGTGAGAAAATGCCAAGATGTTCAAAGCTGGCATCTAATCAAGAATCTAAATTATAAAACATATTCTGATTTAACACTTTTTATTTACTAAATAATTTCATAAGTATTTCTTCCTAGTTTGGATGAGTTTAGTATTAATGTACAATGCAAAATATTAAAAAATAATGAAAAACAACTGAATTAGAAGTGTGACCAAACTTTTGAGTAAGCTCCAACTTTTATATAAGCCATACTTCAACTTAAAATTGAGTATAAGTAAAAAAATTAGTAGTACTTTTACTTAAGTAAAGAACAAGTTTGGCTACCTCTGGTTATTTATTAGACCATTCTGTGTAAAATCTAGAGACTGCTGTGTGTGAAAATCTCATGAGATCAGCAATAGAAATACTCAGATCTGCACCTACCAATCATGTCAAGTCAAAATTACTGAGATCATATTTCTAGCACATTTAGTTGGTGGATAGAGATCTTACTTGAACGTGCTGGCCCATATTTGCATTATTTTATGCACTGCATTGTTAAAGCACAATTGTGTGACTATATAATTGTATTGAATTAGTAGGTGTACATGTTCCTAATAAAGTGTTCCACTTACCATATAGGTGCCCCCTTTTCATCCTGCAACAGATGAGCTACTTCCTCTGACTTTACCTCTATAAGCTGGACCAACAAGGTAAGTGGGTTTAATAGAGTGGACACAGTGCCTAAAACACCAACAGCACTGCTGGGTCTGATCCACTCATACCAGTGCAACACACAGTAACATCTACGTCAGTCTGCAGTGCTGACAATGAAGACCAGGCTTTTAAAGGCTAATAAAGTACACAGTAATTAATGGACCACTGTCTGTAATTGTAGGACTACAAACTGCACCTATATGAAACAATGCATGTAGAAACAAGGAGATAGTTTTAATGTTATGGCTCATGAGTGTATAAGATATTCATAATTATATAAACTGATTAACTGGATGAAGCAGCAGTTCACTATGGGTATACAATAATAGTGTATAATTGATTTTTTACCTGCTACCTATATGAGTTCAGATTTATCTGAAAAATCAAAATCACAAAACACTGGAAATAAAAATAAGAAAGGAAAAAGAACCATCATTATGTAAATGCAGCTTTCTCTATATTTCCTTTAGCAAGCACAGTATCATAAATCACAATCCTTTAATTTAACCTGACTTTTATTCAGATATTAAATTAAATACAATGTTCCTCTTAAACAAAAATTCAAACTGACTTGACTTAGTTGGTAAAAATTATGAAATTTCTGATTGTCCTAAACCCTACAAACAAAGCACAAACCTGATTTCTTTCCCATGATTTAGTTTTTAAAGAAATCAAACACATTTATTGATCCATTGTCTTATGCGCTAGTCAAGGTAGAAACGGGGCACAAGACAAGAACGACCCTAGACAGGGTGCCAGTCCATCGTAGGGCACGCACTCACACACTTGGGACTTTAGAAACACCAATGAACCTAACTCACATATCTTTGGAATGTTGGAGGAAACCGGAGTACCCTGAGAAAACCCTTGCAAACATGAAGAGGACATGCAAATTCCACGCAGCTGGAGCCCGGAGCCAGGACTGAACCGGAGATCTCAGAGGCGGCGGGTGCTAACCACTGCATTACAGTGCCGCCCATGAAAGTAAACACTGATTATATTAGAGCTGCAGTTATCCAGCAGAAAAGAACAGGATTTAAATAAACACACAGTTAGCGTGTTAGCCATGACTAAGCACGGTTGCATTGAAATACTTTGAGATTTTCAAAAATTAATTAATGACAGTTATATGTGTAATGTGTGCACAAAAACCTCATTTAATTTAAACTTTTTGCTAACAAGCTAACCATAATCAGAGACTTAGAATTTAGAAATGATGAACAATGCTAAGGTTAGGGGTTCCTCCATTTTGCATCTCTCGACATATGAACTTTACATATAGGTTTTAACCAGACAGAAAAATGCTGAACATGAACGGTTATTTTACACAGGGTTTAAGAGGAACATTGTGTAAATTTTTACTTAAACTCCATTAATCAAGGGAATGATGCGAAAAGAAAACCATGTAGGAAAGTCAAAAAGACAGTCAAATATGTAAGTACAATATGTAACAGTAAAGAAACAGATGAAAGTTTGTTCTGCACATCTCAGTCTATTGTCATCATCACTCCGCCTTGTCCTTTCTCTTCCCTGTAAATGGAACTTTGCTGGTCACCGTGGCAACGCCGCCGGTCACAGCCGAGACTCCGCCTTTCACCAAGCCGACACCCATTGACGGTGCATTGGTGACGGCTGATTTTGTGATCTCTAATCCTTTCCCGCCGAGCCAGGTAACTCCACCCACCGTCGCACCAACAACACCCTTGGTGATGTTAAAGACGCCACCCGTGACCCGCCAGAGGACGCCGGGTGGGGCAGCAACATGCTCCTTACCATCCTTACTGTCATCTGTAACAGATTTGTCTAAATTAGTAAAACAAACATAAGAATCTGTTATGAAATCACTTTTAGTTACAGTCATGCTAACTCGCACCAGCAGGTGGTGATAATGAGGCATATGTGGAATTTAGATTTCATGACCTCATCGTAGGAGAGTGGGTCAAAAATGATCCGCACTCTGGATATATTAAAACTTCCGTCATTGCTGTGCAAGTTATGTCAGTTCAAATGTGACCGCGGTGTGAGAAACGATGGCTGCCTCACTTATGATTTGCACAAAACAAGCATGCAGAGATGAGTTGGTTTTTTTTTGTGTGTGTGTGGTCCGAGGGTGTCTGGTGCCGATATTTACTGAAGAGTTTGCGCACAGTATGGAGAAAAAGTTCAAGGAAGGTGTTGTATTGTTGCATGAAAATGCACATTTGCACACATTACAGACGCTCTCTAAAAACATTGTACTGAGCTGTTGTATTATATCACTCTTGCATTTGTGTCTCGCTATTCAGCCTAAATCTTTTTAATGAGGGTATATGAAATTGTTGACAGATGGAAAAAATGTATGGAACAGTAGGGAGATTATCTAGTAGTATTAAACTCTACAGCTGGAATGCACATACTTTTTGACTTATGCCTAGAGAAGTTTCTTTCAAAAATAATTGATTAATACATGTAGCCAATAAGTATTAACATTCCTTGTGCCTTGCCTTAAAAACAGCACAATCCTACCACCACCATGCTTCACTGTGGGGACGGTGTTCTCAGGATTCATCTAGAGCCACTTCTCAAGATGAAAGGAATACAATAATCAAGGTTCTTCTCTGGCACCCTTGTGGAATGAACGTCCTTGCCATCTTCAAACAGGGACTAAAGGGTCACCTTTTACACTCAGAATTCAAGCGAAGGTTGAAATTGCAACCTATTTTTGTTCGTTGTTTTTCCTGCATGAATTCCTAACATGGTTTTAGTTTTTTCTCTAATTTAGGATTCTACTTGGGGTTTTATTTTTTCGTACATAACTATATTTGAAGTTAATAACATGATAATAATGCTAGTTATAGAGGCAAAAAAAAAAAAAAAAAAAATAGAGCCTAACGACAAACCTAGGGACTTCCTGAGAAGTCATTAGCAACATTTCTGCTCACGATACAGCTCACTACCTGAGACCAGCTCATGCAGATTCACCATTTGTGTGAAAAGTCAAAATGAATTGCGCATGTGTTATTCATTTAGCAGACGCCCTTATCCAGACTTACAATTGATACAATCTACAATACAATCAATTGCGGGTTAAGGGTTTTTTCTCAAGGACCCAACAGTGGCAGCTTGGCAGAGGTGGGATTTGAACCCTGAACCTTCTGGTCCAGTAACTTC
>JAVSBU010346884.1:0-10281 GCA_033118015.1 Loricariichthys derbyi | reverse complement strand
CCTTATAGTACGGTGCGCCTTATACGTGGGTCAAATACAAAAATAGACCCCGTAATTCAGACTGCGCCTTATAATACTAATGTCTTATGGTCTGGAAAATACGGTACATATGATCAGTTCCTGTCACTGGCCAGCTGCAGTTTGTTGCATTGCCTAATACAAAGCTGTAATAACACCTATCTTCATTTTATCTTTGTAAACTCTAAATACTATAAATAAATTGGAAGCCTTACTGGGACAGATTTTTTTTTGTTTTTTATATGTTTGAGAAGTCAATTTGCAGCTGGTTATGGGGTTTTTTATTCTATGCAAAACATACTAGTCCACGCTCCCTTCACTCCGATTTGATTACCCTTTTCATTTATCTGGTCTGTCACACTCTTGTCAGTTGAAACTGCCTACAGTATGGAGTAAAACACATTTACTCAGACACATGAAACGAAAGTAACAGGCCAAAACAAGCACCGTAATTTATATGTACTGAGATTTTAAAACTGAGACATAACATCAACATACACAGTGGGTTTTGAATCTTTTCTTAAATTACCCTTGAATGTTTTACTGTGATGACAGCACTATGCTTTAGACAGATTAAGTTCTGCTGTGTTACTTGTCTCATAACCATATGTTGAGTCATTCCTGAGTTATGATAACTATATACAAGACATCAGAATGTCTGAAAAGTGCAGGCATTGGGTTGTAAGAAGTTATTTCCAGTTTTTTGCCATTAGTACTGCTTTCTGGTGTAGTTGAACTTCAGAACCATTACTTTTTTTTTAAATAGTACAATAAAACACTGCCTGGACAGAAAAAAAAGGTCCCTTCCTGTGGGGGCGGAGCTATGATCTGGGGTTGCTGCTGCAGTTTTAGGTCAGGTCTCAGTTCAGTAATGTTATGAGCCCAAAGAATGAGATCAGCTGATACCTGAATATACTGAATCAATGGTTTTTTTCTTCCCTCATGGCACAGCCATATTCCAAGCCCATGATCCAATACCAGGATTCATCAGGCTCAAATTGCGAAACAAAGGTTTTTATTTTGTCCAACCATATATTAGCTTGTGACCTGTTTTGTTTTGTTTTTTTGGCCAGGCACTAGGATGGCACGGTGGTACTGCTGACTCATAGCTCTAAGATCCCTTGTTCGAGCCGAGCCCCAGGCTCCAGCTGTGTGGAGTTTGCATGTCCTCCCCATGAAGGCTTGGGTTTTCTCAGGGTACTCTGATTCCACCCACATTCCAAAGACATAATTATGAGAGAGTGGTTCAGGGATCATGAGACATCATTTCCACAAATGGATTGCTCACCACAGAGTCCAGACCTGAACCCTATTGAATCTTTAGGATGTGCTGGAGAAGGCAGTGGGTCCAAATCTCCATCATCAATACAAGATCTTAGGGAGAAAAATTAATGCAACTCTGGACAGAAATAAATGTTGTAACGTTGCAGAAGCTTGTGGGAACAATGCTGTAATCAAAGCTAAATGTGGTCCAATGAAATATTAGAGTGTGTGATCATTTTTTTGGCCAGGCAGTGTATTATTTTTACATTTTGAAATTGTTTGCATTTGACGAGCACTACATTAAAATTTGTTTAAATAGGTCCATGTGGTCTCTTAACTGATGCTGATGTTTTATGGAGCTGTGTTTTTATTATTAAAGAAATGTAGTTTGGTGGAGGAGTTCAGTAGCAAATTAGTCTTAAAAGCCATCATGAAAAATAATTGTGACCACATCATGGCTGGTGATTCAGCCTAAATATAGTCCTGGGTTGAAATGTTTGCCAGAACGCCCATCCCTAGTTTAACTACAGAACGTTTAAGTATATCTAGGATACATGTTCATACTTTGGTTGGAGACATTTCTGTGTCAGAATACATTGTTAGACTAACAGACAAAACACTTCATAAATGTAGCTGATTAAATGTCACTATACAAACATGAAAAAAAAAATAGTGATTTCATGAGAAACACCAGACTTCTCCAGACCATCTTAAGCATGGAGGTTCTACTGATCTGTAACATACTTAAATGCATGACTCAAATTTTAACTGTAATAATTCTACAATTAAAATTGCATAAAAAAACTAGAGAGGTGCATTTCCTGCAGAAAATGCGAGTGTGATTGCCACGATGCAAGTGCTGGGTCAGGGTGCCCCCTGGTCCATGCATGCCGAATTTCATGTTTCTAGCTCAAAAAGTGTCCGAGTTACGCCCATCTGAAGTTGGCCGTAATGTTAAGTCAATGGGAAATTCTTTTCGCATTTTCGCGAATAGCGTGCGAATGCGAAATGCGATTTGTTATCTGTATACTAGCAACTGTCTCCCTAGAATTCTGCACGTTTCAGCGTTTGTCGCGTGTCAATATCTCGAAAACTGCGGGCGAAATTGAGCGTCAAAAAACGGCCAAATAACATTGTGCTCAATTGGTTTTCTATGGCCGGAAATTGTCGGCGTGGTAAAAAGTGACCGGAGTCAGTGCCGGGTCAGGGTGCCCCACGGTCCATGCATGCCGAATTTCATGTTTCTAGCTCAAAAATTATCAAAGTTATGGCCGTCCGAAGTTGGCCGTAATGTTAAGTCAATGGGAAAATTTTCTCACATTTTTGCACGTAGCATGCGAATGTGACATGCGATTTCTTATATGCATACAAGCAACCGTCTCCTGAGAATTTTGCACGTTTCGGTGTTTGTCCTGTGTCGATATCTAGAAAACTGCGCGCGAAATTACGCATCAAAAAAACGGCTGAATAAGAAGAAGAAGATAGATGACCTTCGGATAACAATAGTGTGATTGCCTATAGGCAATCACACTAATAATAAAAACTGCAAAAAAGATTAATCCATATGATCTAATTGATTTCCAAGCAAACAAAGGCACCACATTCAGAAACACTTTTCTGCCCTGTCACTGTGGAGAACCTCCACCCAAACCTTAAGCTCCACCACCCACATCACTTACAGACTAAAAAAAACAATTAAAAACATTACTAGTGAGTTATTACTTTAGCAGGCTATATAGTATCTTATTTGGTGGTTTTGGACACTGCCTCAAACCTGCTCACCACTTCACTAATCTCATCAGTGCAGTTGGAGTTAAAACTAGACTTGCTCTCGTTCACATCTCTTTACTGGCCAATCACTGTGAAGGTGGGATTTGGTTCTTCAGAGCGACCCAGTCCATATGAAGGGCCTATTCAACCATTTAAAGGATTCGAAGGGATTTGAAGGATGCCTGTACAAATGGAAGCAATGAACCACCTTAAGCAGTGCTGCACCTGTTTCTCATTTACTCTTCCCTAGTTAATTTGTCTTATCCACACACAGCAGGACATTGAAGACCAGGAACATATGTCATGCTGCACTCCCCGAACACTTAAGCGTTGAATAAGCCTTTATATTCAGCATTTTGGTACATTACTGCTCCTGTTTTAACTCAGGAAAGCCTCTAACTACCTTTTAATTTAATTAAAGTCCTGGGGCCTCATTTATAACACTCTGCGTGGATTCTGGAGTGGAAGCCAGCGTACACCTCCCCAAAAAAATCTGATTAATAAAACCTATGGACACCTGAACTGTGTGTCCACTTTATAAATAACAATCTTCTTCAAAATGTGAGCAGGTGAATGAGCGTCATGTTCCTCCTCCTTACTACCTGTATAATCCATATATGGTAAGTGCAAATTAGATCACAAATGTTTAAATAGGGAGCGTCCCATTTATTGTTGAGTGGGATAGTGGTGGTAACGGAGGAACAAAAGGAAAAGAAGCGAAATTTTGGCAAAGGCGAGGTTGAAGTTCTTGCTTCTTAGACGAATGCAAGGAAGAATGTGTTGTTTGGTGGAATCGGTCCACCAACAATGCATCTCCAACAAACACACGTTTGTTAAGTGACAACATGTAGCTGTAGCAGTCAACCGTACGACCACTGCAGAAGTTAAAGAAATGGTCAGAAGTTTAAAAAAATTGGTCAGGCCTAAAAAGTCAATGCAAAGAAACTAACCGTTTTGCCCATTTAGCTGCAATTCGTTATTTCCACCACAGGGTGTCGCCAATTCCCGCGCGCTTTCTCTCTCTCGCTGTAAGGTTTTTATTACTGTACGCATCAAAGCTTTTATGAATGTACACCCGTTTTTCGCCAAATATATTTATCAGTCTCTGTTTCTGCCTGATAGGTTGCGTTCGCACCTAACAAGTGTGTATTCTAACAAGGTAATTAGAGGGAAAAACAGTTACAATTGTACTAGAGAAGCATCGAGAATTTTTCAGCCAGATTTCAACCAAAAAGTTAATGGAAAAGTTAATAATGGACCACAGAGCGGATAGAAACGCAGATAGTGAACAAATGGCGCTTAGGAAACAATGATTTAAACTCTGCACACTCTGAAAGGGCGTAAATAAGCAATAGAATGTGTTATTTGCAATAAGATGCAACCTCAAGTGTTCTGCTGCTTCCATACAAGTTTTCTTTACAACAATATAAATCAAAGACATCCCAAATTTTATACTGACATTCCTGCAAAAAGTTGGTCCACACAGTAATATTTCCCTATCCTACCCTATCACTAGATGCACCAGGCCGGCTGACTAACGTATATCTGGAAATGTTTAGCTCATTTGAAGGCCGTGATAAATTTACCTATTTAAATCATCTCAAAAGACCAACAATTCTTCAGACAAGGATGTTGTTACTGACACAATGAACGCTAGATGGCACTTCTAGAAAAAAAGCAAACACATTGGTTACATCAACTCGCTTTTGTTTTTCGTCTATAACGCTACCAAGTAACGATAGTTTGAAATAAAGTGCAAATAAGTGAAGATTAAAGGAAAATGACTAAAAATAAAATTCTTAAGAATACAATTTAGGTCTTTCTTTATTAAGGTAATTGTGTAATCTGTGTGTATATTTGTGTGTATAAAGCTTGGCAATGCTATCAGCGGAGTGATATGGTTTTTGTGTGAAAAATCATCAAAGTATCAAAGCAGTGTGAATTCTTCTCAACAAATCAGATTATAAGGTCACAACTAATTGTTGTATAAATGGATTTTAAATAATTGAATGGAGAGTAGGAGTGTGAAGGTCTAAAGAACCCTTTTAAAATAATTTTAATGGGAATAAATATTATAACGCAATTTAAAACACTTTGATATCCAGCGCTGGTTAGGGCAGGCGTATACTGTTTAAACCAGTGATTTTCAACCACTGTGCCGTGGCACACCAGTGTGTCGTGATAGATCATTAGGTGTGCCATAAGAAATTGTCCAGTTTCACTTAAATGGTCAAAAAATATTTAGAGACATTACAAATGATTTGGTGTTGTTGAGTGTATGTGCCTGTGCCAAAGTATTGGATGACTAAGTAATTAAACACCCATTTTTGCCAGCGGGTGGCAGTAGGTAAGTACAATAATAATGACCGACAGTAGGGATGCCAGGTGCCCTGAAAACAAAAGAATAAATGATGCATGGGAGAGGCTGAGGTGGCAAGACCTACAACAGCAATGGATAAATATTTGAAGAGGAAAAATTCAGACTCTGAACTCGGCCCTGGAGAAAATTGTAACTCAGAAGAAGAGCCTACTATGAGTTGTAGTCAAAAGAAAGAAAAAACGATGAGCTCGAGGCAATACAACGAAAGTTATATTTCGTTTGGATTTACTTTCACCGGGAATTCAGCAACACCGATTCAATTATGCTTAGTGTGTGGGGAAAAGCTATCCAATAGTGGCATGGACCCAAGCAAGCTTAAAAGACATCTCCAAACGAAACACCCTTCCCTTCAAAACAAGAACACTGATTTTGTTCACCTGTGTGAATTTGGACAGTTTTTGGTTGACTGCTGCTAAAGAGTTTCCCATTCTTGCAAACAGAGCTATTTCAACAATGCTCCCATTTTCCACAACATATCAGCTTTTCAAGCACAACTGCTATGAAAACTAAAAACACAGAGAGACTGAGAGCAGTTGAGGAAGAGCCTTGTGTGTGCCTCTCTTCAATCCCTGCCAGATCAGCTTTGTGTTTATCTCAATAGGCACAGGTTTCACACTAATGAGTAAATTCAGAAATTATTTTGTCATTATATGTGCTGCATTAAGCTGCAATGTGTCATTTACTAACTTTGAGTGGTGGTGTGCTGTAGGATTTTTTTATGTAAAAAATGTGCCGTGGCTCAAAAAAGGTTGAAAAACACTGGTTTAAACAGCAGCACATTTTTCTACATTTATGGACGGAGTGGGTGGAGAAAAGTTTCGGGAGTGATTTGGGCGTGAATCAACTGCTAATGCAAATTTACCTATGTGTGTTCGATACATTGTTTTCTTTATCCATCCTCCATGATGATTAAATGCACCAGTGTCATTTGCTATTTGTCATTATTATAGCATTAAAGCTCCAAGCTTAAACATTGCACTCTAAAGTTGATATTTATGACTTCAATACAGAGTTGATCTTTGTCCAGTGGTGCTAACCTGTCAGCTGGATCTCTTTAATGTGTTGCGAGGGCGTGAACACATTAGGCAGCTCAAGTATGTGATCTGTGACACTGTTTAATTTTTATGTCTAATTATTTCTGGTCTTCTCATTTGATGTGCTCTTGTTTTATGAGTATGGTTTCCCTTGTTTACAGGGTTTGCCTGTTTTTTGTTCTTAGTCATGGATTAATGGGAAATTTTGGGAAGGACATTAATAAGAAACCAGTCAAACAGTCGCTGGCTCCAGCTGGGGACGGAGCACATGGTAAAATGAATGACGTTTAACTAGCTCAATACTGACAGTGAGACAGAGCAAAATTTATGCATTAAGAATTGATTAAGAACATTAAGAATGTCTTTAAAACAAATATTAATGAATAAACTGTACAATCTGTTGCAATCCCAGGCCCACATTGTGCTCATTTGTTGAACCAGCTTCAAATGAGGCAGCTGGATGGATGGGAGTGTTTTAAAAATGCTGGGCCAAAAGGACTGGAGATTCTATTCAAATAAACAGACGATAACCACAGCCTTTATTTTTTAATGATTTGCATAGCGATGCACAGAAATAAACATTCTGGCCAAAACTGATATCGATATTTTGAAGAGATTGAGACAAAATTCAAAGAGTTTGTGGTTTGAATTTTTTGAATGTTGTTACTGATAGCTCCAATGAACCGTGTAACAAATCACTCATCTAATGTCTCTGAAATTATGCTTCTGTTAATCTGCTTCTGCTCAAACTCAAATTCAAGTGAGATTTCTTTATATAGCACTCTTTATAATGGAGCATTGTCTCAACACAGCTTTTTACATTTTTAGATAAACCCAATCCCAAATTGAGCAAGCCTAGGGAGATAGCGGCAAGGAAAAGCTCTCTAAACGTTATAAGGAAGAAACCTTGGGAGAAGTAAGACTCAAAAGGGGACCAAAACCTCCTTGGGCAGCAAGTGCATAAAGGAATTATTCCATCTGGTACATGAAGTCACTTTAGGATCTTCTGTGCGTGGCGGGAAATTCTTGGTGCCATGACATCCTCAGGATGGAAGAAACTACTGCCCTATGTGATCTGAATGAGTCTACACTGACTGGCACGGGAAGATAAAGGAAGCAGAATTAGAATTACCATCTCATCTTTGGTACCTCTTGCCATATGTTTTTACAGCAATTTGTGACTTTGTAGACTTTGGGGTGTCTCTGGACAGGACGTTACTCCAGGTGATCTCATTTTCAGCTGCTTTCTTTGTCAGTCTGACAGCTGTTACGTTACTTGCAATGCTGTGACGGCTGCAGATCCGACTTTTCACTCCAAACCCAGTGCCCCAATGGTGACCCAAATCACAGATGTACCGCTTCATCTCTTCTCTCCAACCATTCTTTAATTACACCCTCTGACATTTCACTATTTTTAATAAAGAGTGCAAGACAAATAATCACAACAGGGAAAGGAGACATAAATATTGCCTAAAAGTCATCTGGGCTTTCAGAGTTTGTCTGTGGGCGATATTTAAACTCTTTTCCCCTAAGCTCTGCTTAATTGTTACCTGTGTTTGTCTCCGCTATCTGGTCCAGGCTGACAACCATTTATCAGTCCAAAAAAAATTCCCTCTCTTTCAGGTGAAAAAGTGCTTTTTTTTAATTATTTTTTTAATTGTTAAGAACACACTGGCTGAAAATTCAGTGCATATCTAGTTCTACACCAATTATAGTGAACTTGTCTTTTTGGAGAACAAAGTGTGACAATAGTTTAAAAATAAATACATTTAAAAAAACAGCCCTAAAATTCACATAATGTGCTTATATTGAAATACTGGTTACTGATTGTCCATAAAAGGTATGCTGTAATCAAGTAGAACCCTTTTACCAGTTCCACACAAGACACAAAAGTTGGAGCGCGTTGCTGTGTGAGAGTTTGGCGAATATTTGTTAATGACAATAAAATACTGTTACTGTTTAATCATGCTGTCATTAAACTTTGACTTTAAACATTTTAAATATACACATAACACCTGCGCACATTTAGACTGATTGGTTAGTTAACGCAGTACTCAGATGGACTCGTCGCTGGCATCCGCTCAGATGTAAATGACTTAAATAGCTGGAATAGTTGCGGTATTCGAAATTATTCAGCGGAGGATTTCTGGCTTTTGGCTCTCTGAAAGTGTGCAACGATCACTTGTGTTTGTGGTCTCAAGTGTTTTCAGAAACTGCTTCTACCCAACTTTACATGGAACATAATTATTATAAAATGGCCTTTCCTGAGACGTAAAAATACACAGACTACTCAGACGTATGTGCGAATCACTGTCTGCAGGATTTTTCCACCTCCCCAGTGCCAAGACAGAATCTCAGACCAGACAATACGATCCAGATGTGCGTCCTCACAGCAGGAAGTTGATTGTACCGAAGAGATGACCGAAGTAAAATACTGTAATTTTTGTTCTCAACAGTGTTTGGGACTGAGCACTAAAAAAGCTCAGTGTATTCATGGAAGAACTCTGCGATTCTCAGAAACTATCCAATGTTTGTCATCTGTTACCAGTTATCCTATTAATTCAGCCAACTGAATGTAATCTGATTGATTTCAGATACCCACTGAAACCTCAGATCTGTGAGAATAGAAAATTTAACCTGTAATTTTCTCTCTGCTAATTAACGTTGTATTGTAACTAAGCCAGCTTACATGTGTTTATTGACTTGGCAGAGACTCAATAACACAGACACCTTCTCTCTAAATGTTTTCAAGCAGGCGTTGGCTATCACTCATTGTTGGGCATGCAGCTATTTATTGTGCTGCACAAACTGACTTATCAATGGTAAATTTCAGAGCTGCAGACACTGGCCAATCAGATTGTTTTATTGCTGATCACAATATATTTCACTACGAGTAGTGGTTAAGGCACTGGACTAATGAGAACAAGTTTGAGAGTCAAGCCCAGCTCTGGGCCATTAAACAAGGGCCTTAGCCCTCAGTATTATAGGACCACACCGTGTAAGATTGTAGGAATTGTCAGTAGCACTGGATAAAGACACCTGCTAAATTCGGTGAATGTAAATAGGTAGGTTTCAACTGCCAGATCCTTGAGCATGACACTTAACCCTGCATTGCTCAGCACTGGATAGGAGCATCTGCTAAATACTTCAACCATAACGTAATTGCAAGAGCAATCAATCTGCATATACGCAAGAGATACAAGTGTGAACTGTAGGCCTGGAGCTCATTGTGTTCTTAGGTGACTGTAGGTATTCCATCAGGTGTCACTGTAGAGCATTAAATCAACAGCTTCAAAGCACATTCACACTACTCAATCAGTTTGTTTGACTAGCGTGATTGCTCTGAATCGTGCAAAGTCAAGCTACTCAAGCACACTTGAAGAGGTGGGCTCCACTAGACTTGGACGCGGTAACGCACAGAACACAGCCTCAGTTGTCTCCGTAAAAATCTTCTTGCATTTGCATCCCGAAAATCCAAAAATGGCTGTGCTCCATAATCAATGCATTTATTATAAGGCGTATGAGGAAAAAGCTGTGTGTCAAACAAAACCAAAAAAGTCACTAAGCCAGTATAAGCGCGGAACAATGTCGGAGGGGGTGCGGGGACAATCGCTCACTGGCATGGTTTAAAACAACCAGGCTCAGTGTGAGTAAATTTGAATAGATTTAAGTTTGTTTAAGTCAAATAAAATTAAAAACAAAAATAATGCATTATATAATATAATGCATTGGATTTATGTAGTGCTTTTTCCAGAACTCAAAGCACTTTACACTTGCATTATCCATTCATACCATACCTGGTGGTGGTAAGCTACT
>JAVSBU010346855.1:0-10282 GCA_033118015.1 Loricariichthys derbyi | reverse complement strand
TTGAGCATTTTAATTGGTCTATTTCCATGACATCTTTGTGATTGACATACAAACAGCCCAAAGACAATGAGTCCTCTATGCTGTAGCCATTACGTTTAATGTAAGTACATTACATTATTATGGAAGAACATTGTTTCATTTCATAACTGTACATGGTTGAAATGACAATAAAAACCAGCTGAATTTGAACTTGATATCTGTTCTCCTCTGCCTAGGGGGAAGAGCTAAATTTGCATATTTTCCTGACCTTCCTAAATGCTTCCCTTATATACGTACGGTTTACCTCCACATTACCTTTATATACCTTAATACCGCAATGACCATCAGCTTTACCGAAAATGAAATGCTTTATCCATTTCCCTTCCGGCCTGGTTAATTACAGGAAAAACCGTATAATCTGCCTATAAAAAAGGTAGTCCTGCTTTGCCTGGATTCCACCTCATTTAACCAGGATTTTTGCAGGTAAAGCTGAAAAAGGCTTATCTCGGTTAACCTGGCTGCATCCGTATATGTGTGAATGTAGCATTAGTTTCTTATATGGTACCATGTATCAGATTGCATTACGTGTGAACTGCAAACATTGTAACTCTAACCTATTGTTTCTGAGTGTGAACCAAATGCAGTTTATGCAATGTGTATGCAATGGTGACGTACCACATTTCAATCTCATAATTAGTCCCACCGTATTAGAGATAACAAATAACACTGTTCAATTTCTTCTCCAGTCTCCTGCATTCTAAAGTATCACAGATAGAGGGATGAGAAGATCTCAGTCATAAGCAGTACAACGCATGGATATCATTCCACTATGTTGATTCCATGGGTTCATTTCGTTGAACCCTGTGATTATTAAACACATTGCTGACTTCATCCAGACACATGGACAACACTGTCCAATGTCTCTATTCTGAACAGCGGCAGAAATTAGACTCGACACTTCATTAAACTCAGGAGAGGCACAGTGATGACGGTGGACGTATTAAGCCACTTGATTGCATCCCAAAAGCCTTCAAGCTTATGTAAGCACCATCCATCTGTGGTGCAATTTGGCAGGAAAGCTCCTGAAGAGAGACAAATGAACACAGCAGCGTTGCAGAAAACGGTACAGATGAAAGTGTAATAAAAATAATTCTTATTATATTAAATATATTTATTTGTAAATATTTTGATTAGTAAGATACAGTAACATATAATACACACTCGTGCACTCTTCAGACTCTTCTAGACTGTGTATTACTGCACTGTATGATAATTTATGAAGTTGTTAGCGTACATGTTGACAGATGCGACGTAGAGTTGTGAGTGGAAAGAGACGGTGATATTTGGAGAACATGATGGAGTATGCTTTCCTGCTCCTAGTTGTGTGTGTGTGTGTGTGTGTGTGTGTGTGTGTGTGTGTGTGTGTGTGTGTACAATGATTTGGCTATACAGTATTTAGCCATACAGTATGCAGTGGACAGTGTTTGACAAATTAAATAGTGATTCCAGTGCTTCACACTGGGCGGATGTGTTCTAATTCGTCGTCGTTGTTAAGTAGCCCTCAATCTATGTTAGTTAGCTTTGGTGCCAGAGGACTTGTGGGGCTCTAAAATAATGTTGAAATGACCTGTAAAACATATGTTCCTTGTCTTCAGTTGTACCTATGACCTTGCAATTACAGGGTAACCCACAAGCACTGGGCCCCCTATGGCATAATGGTATATTTTATTCTGACTCTCTAATAAGTCCTCTCTGTTGCTACTGTTTAAATTACTTCTACTACAGGTTAAATACACTCTGTTTAAAAACACCTGATATCATTTACAGGATGTCTGTAAACAGGGATTCTATAAAGCTAAATATTTTTTTTCTAAATAATGTGATATGTATTTAGGGCCACATTCAGTATTGAACTACATGTTAGTGATGATGAGCTAACAGGGAATTAAAAAATGCTCATTCAGACCTTCATAATAGCCTGCGTTAATTTATATTTATATACATGTATTTAAGACACTGGGTACTTGATTGCTGCACAGACAGCTGTGTATGGATTGTGTGCACAGGGTGGGAGTTTCCCCATATATATCCATATATAAATTATTCCTGGGTCACAGTGTCAAGTCGAACGTTTTCTTGCACAAAATCCACTCATGAATGCCAAAGTCAAGCAACTTCACATAAACATAACATTTAGGGGAATTACTAGGACTCATTGATTTTATAGGTTAATCTTTTCTTCCCACGTCTTTAGTTTTTATACAAGATTTATTTTAATTGCACCACAATAGTACAACACTACAGTAATTTTAACTTTATAAGATGAACATATTTCTTATAACAAATTGGGGCACTGGAAGGGTTTATTAGATGGGAATGCTAAATACATCCGAAGGTGGGAAATGAATGCAGTGACAAATTGTGAACTGAGACAAACATCTCATGAAGCTACAAGTGAGAGTATGTAATGTTGCTAAATCTTATTCACCCACAGTCTTGAAAACACAAGTATTACAAGTGACACTTGAAAGTGTGTGGACCGTTTTTCTGTATCTCTCTACATACATGAACTAAAACAACAGACTCACAAGGTCAGAAGATCATCAAACACAAATGGTGATCACAAATGAGAAAAAAAAGTGTATATATAAACAGTTGCAATCAGAAATATTAAACCCCTTCATCTCCAAAGACATTATAGAGACGTGGATGAAAGATAATGACCATAAATTATATTAAAAAACAAACAAACTCATTAACAACAAGCAGTATTTATTAATACATATGTGAGTTATTTTGACAACAGAATTTGACTTAACTTTGAAGTTTAAATGAGAAATGTAACTTTTTGAACACGTGCACTATTATTCAACCCCCTGCTTTAATACTTTGTGGAGCATCCTATAGCTTATATAACTTCCAACAAATGTTGTTGATTAGTACTAACAAGCTTCTTACACCTCTCAAATGGAATCTTGGCCCATTCTTCACTGCAAAAGTCTCTAGTTCAGTGGTGTTTGATGGCTTCTGTGCTGCAACTGCCTTCTTTAAATCCCACCAAAGATTTTCAATATGGTTTAGATCTGGTGACTGAGAAGGCCACTCCAGGTTCTTTTTCTCAACCAAGCTTTGGTTAATTTGGAGGTGTGCTTAGGATCATTGTCTTGTTGGAAGGTACAATGAATGCCAAGGTTTAATTTGTCATCAAATTGTCATCAACAGATGACATCACGTTCCTCTTTAAAATGGCCTGGTATTTCTGAAAATCCATGATGCCAGATAAACAATCAAGATTGCCAGTTCCTGCTGCAGAAAAACAGCCCCACATCATCAATGACCCACGTCCATACTTGACTGTGAGGATGATATTATTCTCCTAATAAGCCTGGCCTTTCATAGTTCCAGTCTGGTAGCTGTATCCAAATTCCTCCTGGCATATTCTGGGCGACTATTGATCTTCACTGTGTTTAAGAGTGAAGTCCTCGTTTATTCAGTGCACATCTTATAGTTGCTACTGAAGCACTTGTTCCAACCTTCATCAGGTCATCCTGTAGATGTCTTGTACTCACACAGGGGGTTGTTCTTAGTTGCCCTGATTAAGTTGCTAAGGTCCTTTTATGAAATTTTGGGTTTTCTTCCACTGCCAGGCAGGTTTGCAACTGTTCAATAAGTTTTAAACTTCCTTATACCCCAATGCTGTCTCTTGGGATATTATATGCTTTGTAAATCTCATACCCAAGACCCTCAGCTTTTGTGGAAGGTCCTTTGTCTTTTCCATGATTTCAACTCACCTTGAATTCCTCCATGGGTGGGGTTTATATATGCATTGTAGCTGAAGCAAATGAAGGATCATTATAGAGTTTACACAGACTTAATTATGTTTCAACTCAACTTTAGTCCATTAAAACTGCCAGAAAGCTTTAAAACCAACAATATTATATAGGGATTGAATAATTGTGACATGACTATCTTAACAAAGTATATTGTTACTCACAAACACTCAATTCATAAAGAAGTCATCCAAAGCAGAATCTTGCTATTTGAAAAAAAAAAAAAACAACCTTAAACTGATAAATTCTTAAAAAATTTTGAGGGATTGAACATTTTTGATTGCAACTACATAATGAGACCCTTATATTATATAGATCCATTACACATAGAATGAAACATTTCAAATCTTTATCTCTTGACATTTTGATGACTGCGGCTAACAGATAAAGAAAACCCAAAATTCAGTGTCTCAGAAAATTTGAATTTTACCTAAGATCAATAAAAAGGATATTTTAAACAGAAATTGGTTGTAATAATTTGCTTTCAGCAGCTAGTGTGACACTCAGTAAGGATTTTGACTTTGCCACTCTAAAACAACTTTATTCTTCTTGAACCATTTTTGGTAGCGATATTTGTGTGCTTAGGGCTATTCTCTTACTGTATGACCCATTTTCTGTTGTGATTCATGTCACAGATATCCTAACATTTTCCTTCAGAATTTTCCAGTATATTTCGATATTCTATTAATGATGGCAAACTGTCTTGGCTCAGAGGCAGCAATATCCAAATCACGATACCACTACCACCATGTTTCACAATTATAATGTTCTTTTGATGGAATACAGTGCTTTCATTTTTCTAGACAGAACACATCTCATTTAAAACATAATATCTTTGTTTCACATCCATCCACAAAACCTTCTAGTCTTCTAGCTTGTTAATGTGATCTTTGGTGAACTGCAGATGGGCAGTGCAGTTCTTTTTGCTTTAGCTTTCTCCATGTAACTCTGCCATGCTGTTTTTCAGAGTTCTCCTAAAAGTGGGATATGGTGAGAGAAATCCAAGTCTTGAGGATAAAAGAATTGCCTCTAAAGCTCAAAGAAGTGATTATGTGGAGTCACAGATAAGAAATGCTAAAAAAATTCTGCTGCCCTAAAAGTTCCACAGTGGCCTTCATAGTACCTAAACAGAATAAGTCCAGAACAACTAGGACTCTTTCTAGAATGGACCACCACACCAAACTAAGTAATTCATAGAGAAAGGCCTTGGTAAGGGAGGTGACCCTGAACCCTCAGGCTGAGCTTTAAAATTCCTGTGTGCAGATTAAAGAACCTACCAGAAGGTCAAAAATCACTGCAGTACTCCACCAATCTGGGCTTTATAGTAGAGTGGTCAGATAGAAGCCTCTCCTCAGTAAAAGACACAGTGAAAGCCCATCTGAAGTTTGCAAAAAAGCACCTAAAGCACCGATGGCTCACCTTCCAACAAGACACTTGACCCTAAGAACACAGTCAATATAACACAGAAGTGGCTTAAGGACACTATGAATCTCCTTGAGTGTCCCAGCCAGAAACTGACTTAAATCAAATCAAGCATCTTTGGAGAGACTTGAAAATGGCTGTTACCTGACAATCCCCATCCAACCTGACAGAGATTGACAGGATCTGCAGGGAGGAATCGCACAAAATCCCCAAATCCAGATGTACAAACCTTGTAGCATCATACCCAAGAACACTAGAGTCCGTAATCGCTGCCCAAGTGCTTCAACTAAGTATTGAGTAAAGGGACTGAATACTTAACCTACTGCTCAAATGTTTGGGATCACTTGGAAATTTTCCATGTTTTCCATGGAAGCACACATTAAATTAGTCTGTATAAGACATATAGCAAATAAACAGGACATGCTGACATTGTCAGAGTTAGAAATAATGATTTTAAAGGAAATGATGAATGTGTACTTCAAAAAGGACTGACAGATGCTGATCACAGGCTGCTTTGCAAAAAATGTAGATCATTCTTTAAAAATCATGATTAATTTTAATTGTTTGTGAAATGGATAAAATTGTTGTTGTGAATGGCATTAAATGTGGTTTTCTTTGGAAAAAAAAAACATTTTCAGTTATCCCAAACCTCTGACCAGTAGTGTGTATCAATGCAATATTTTAGGTCAATACATTTGCAAAAACTATGAAGCATGCAGAAGCTGTTAAGCCAGTATTCTGCAGTTATCTTTTATCCTCTGTTATTGTCACAGATTTTTGTTCAGTTTTCTTAATTCTGTGTGCTTGTTGAGGGTGTTTTAGAAACTGAAACAGAAACTAACTTTGTGGGAGACATTGCTTTGTCAATATCATGATACACTTCCACACTCATGTTGAGAAGATCAGACTTTGTTAGATCCCTGGTCTTTAAATACAACTGGGTGCCCACTCACACCTGATTGTCATCCCACTGATAGAAAACACATGACTCCAATTTCACCTTCAAATTAACTGCTAATCCAAGAGGGTCACATTCTTTTGCCACTCAGAGGTAAGAAAAATTGGGTCATTTGCCTCTATAAACAAATGATCAAGTATAAGATTTTGTCTCATTTGTTTAAATCGGTTCACTTTATCTATTTTGGGACTTGCTTGAAAAAGTGATGATATTTTTATGATGATATATTATTCATATACAGAAATAGAGAACATTCAAAAGGGTTTACAAACATTGAAGCAGCACTATAGTATTGCTAAAAGACAATAAATCAATAAATCACACCAGCCTTTCATGTCAATAAGAGCAGGTGCAGTAATTGAGGTGTCAAAGGGCAAAACCAACACATTCATACTTGATTTTGGTGTGACAGAGGACTACAAGTTCTGTTTTAAGGGGAACAAGTGACGAGAACAACTGATGAAGCCCAAACAACCTGTCCCACCACATGGCATGGCTGATCTAAATTACTAAGTGTGTCTGTGCCCGAACCCCATTACTGGAAAAGGTGTTACATGGTTGTCCACATCACAAGACCAAGGACAACTGCACAGTATACAGGGAACTAAATGTTAACTGCGAAGATTAAAGCTGTTCAGTGATCAAAACGACTGCTATTTTCATACAGTGAAAGTAATGACTGAAACTGAGTTGCAGCAACTGCTTCAGGGTCGCTGTTAATTCATAAACACTCAACAGATTTGCTTTATTTTTTAACTGGAACTGGTGTTTCTATTTTCTGTGTTTTAACTATGTTTAATGATAACTGAAACAACCACTATACTATACTGCACAGTGCTAAAATATTTCATTTATAGTTATAGTTAAAGTATTTGTGTAGTTATTCCTCATCTTACTTTTAGACAGGAATATACACTGCACTGTTTCAAACAATTAAGTAGTCTGACTGTATATATAGCATGTGATGGCAGAAATATCTTTCAGGAGAGATTTGAATCATGTGTAGTGTAAATTTTTTCCAAAGTGCTGCTCATTTCAAATCAATTGGGACACAGGGCTCCTTCCAAACATCAGAACATGAGACGCTTGTAATTAAAAAGGTCACGACTTCTGTCGTGTCAATTGGTTAGGTTATAAAACATCATATACTGAGGGGGAAAATTAAAACCAAGCAAAGCTTTTCTCCTTCTAAAATAAAACATGATCAGCAGTGGTGTAGCCCAGTGTTATGTAGAGAGAATACTAAATTTATGATTTATTCAGTAAATATATATACAAGAAATAAGTCTGCATATAGTCTCAGCTGTTCCAACGATGTGAATGTCACAACCTCTTTAATAAAAAAAAAATGCATTTTAATTTTTTTTTTTATATTTACCATAAACATTTATAAATTAATATTAAAAGGGTCTACATTTTACTTAATAGTTGTGTTATTATTATAGTACAATGTTTATTCATTTTATAAGCTATATTAGGTTTCAGTTATTAACAGACATTTCTCTTTAATTAATTTAGAGATTTGTATGTAATGTAGGAGTTTTAAATTTTGTTTAATTTTGTTTAACATGTAGTGTAATGATATGGGGGTGAGGTGGAAAAGGAGGACCCATACACAGACAGCTTCATGAATAAGGGTAGGCTTTATTTAAATAAATAAATAAAGAAACTGAAGAGAACGGAAGCAAAGTAACAAATAAAATCCTAAAAAGGAAGCAAAATGGCAACCCTCTGACCGTACTCCACCCTCCATCTATGAAGGAAGGGTGGTACCTTCGTCCCT
The DNA here is from genome assembly GCA_033118015.1 of Loricariichthys derbyi. Taxonomy (NCBI): domain Eukaryota; kingdom Metazoa; phylum Chordata; class Actinopteri; order Siluriformes; family Loricariidae; genus Loricariichthys; species Loricariichthys derbyi. Next base: position 2,310 of record JAVSBU010346855.1, on the reverse strand, counting down.
CTTTCTGGCACCTAAGACCGAGACTGGTGCGAGACTATGTGACCCGCAACTGCGTGCATAAGTGCCTCGGGACGTGCCTAATGTACAGGGATGGAAACTACACATCTACTAAAATCCATCTAAAAATGCCCCATATTGGCTGTGCGAACCATGGCGAATCAAAGGGATCACCAGGCTGACAGATGAAACAACGCTTACTGTTGGCGATGACCCAGCGAAGACTAATCCGCGTGGCTTGCTTTTAAAATACAGATCACTGCTGAATCCACTTTGCAAGACTGAAGGTAATGACATCTGCCGTGCCGGTCACACATGTGTAGACGCCAAGCCTTGCTGGATTCAGCCTTGACGTCAGACTCACGCCAGACTGCTGGTGGTAAACAAACACATGCCTGGCGTGACACCTGACAATACCCAACCCCACCCCCCACCCCCCAAATGGGTGGCTCCTGAAGCCCCTAGAAAGAAAAAAAGGCAAGAAAAAATTAGGCCATTTTTACAGCCGGATGTCCCAAAGTGGCCAACCACTGGGAAAAATGGGAGACCCAAGTAAGGTCCAGCAGGGTGCAGTGCAGGGACAGGCCCTGGGCAAAGACCCACCTGTGGCTTATATTCAAATCCTTATAGATTACTGCCTGGCCCCTTTAGGTGTGGCCAGTGCTGGCGTGGCCACATCAGGGGGCATCTACTTGGCCGCTGCCTTGCGGTTTCTTTTCACCCAGGCTGTACCAACATGAGCAGGCAGGCTCCAGGACCTTCATCCCTCAACTTCTCTGGCACCTAAGAGCAAGACTGGTGCATGCACCCGCAAGCATGACTCGTGACTAAACATATAAGTGCAGGGTATGTGCACCAGCCTCGGGACATACCTGGAGTGCAGGGATGGAAACTACGTGTCTACTAAAACCCCGTTTAAAAATGCCCCATATCGGCTGCGCGAACTGTGGAGAATGAAAGCGATCGCCAGAATGACACATGAAACAACACGGCTTACCATTGACAATGAGCCAGACTGATCTGCGTGGCTCGCTTTTAAAACGCCGATCACAGCTGAATCCAGTTTTTTTTTAACCTGTCGTGTCCAGCCACTTAGTGAGCAGACTATAAATCTGGGTGCTGTGTTGTGCCAGACACATTGGCTTTGCCAAATCAAACTTTATTAGCTCAATACAAATTCCTCTTGTTACTTAACATTTTGTGTTTGTTTACATATTTATTTAATCAAACACTATATAAATAAACGGCAACCTCCCATGGAGGAGGGGCAGAAAAGAAGAAAAAGAAAAAGAAAAGAGAACAAAAAAACAAAAGAGGAAAAAAAAAGGTCCAAAAAGCTGCTGCATCAATATCAAAGGGCATCATGGCACTAACTGCTGCATCCGAAAGACAAAACCAGAACACAAGCACACAAAGCAAATCAGCAAAGTGATATCAGCATCACATATGCGTGAGCCAGAAATCTGAACAGTTTCGCATATTTATACATGTATGTATGTGTTTGCACGCATGCATGCGTGCAACTGGGTGAATGACTGTAAGTCTGCGTGTGTGTGTATGTTCGCACCTGTCTAGGTGTGTGTATGTATATGTACTAGTAGGCATACATATGAATATACAAATTTACTAGTTTACCATGACGGGCTTCCCACGGTGAAAGGCTGTAAGAACTCCGCCCCAGATCCCAAGCCAGACACTCCATCCCTAGTCCCTCCCTGCCCCACCCAACTCACTTTTGTACCCCTACTGACCCCAGACCCAGGCCACGCATATTCACAAGCGCACGCTCATTCACTGGGGTAATTCCATGAGCCGGCCCACAACGGCAAGCTGACAAGATGCAGCCACGGGGCCACGCCAGCCAAGACCCGCAGGCACAACCAGAACGCACCCCAAAGCCATCCCAGAGCCAACTCAGAAGCCACAAATCGACCCCCCAGGGAACCTCGCCCCACCCCCCATCTGCACCGGGCACACCTGCACAACACCCCACCCCACGCCATCAACACCCAGCCCCAAGCCAGCCCCCAGCAATACATGCCAAAACAGTAACAGCTGGAGACATGCAGCAGCAGACCACGCCAGCACCTGCAGCCACGCCCAGGATGTGGAACGCACAGCACCCATACCAGGGGATGCACCCCGGCCCCCACCAGCAGAGACAGTGCAGCACCGACACAAGGGCGGCCAGAGCCCCAGACACTGCCCCAAACCAGCCCGGCCGGCAACCCAGGTGCCCCAACATCCACCAAAGCCCACAATGACACCCATCAACTACACTCTCCTAAGTGCCTGAGAGAGCGAAACCAACCA
>JAVSBU010346845.1:0-10282 GCA_033118015.1 Loricariichthys derbyi | reverse complement strand
CCACTCACCGAATTCGTGCTGAGAGGCTGATGAGTTCGGAAATCGTGCCGTGTGTGACGTCATGGAGAGGTCGCGCATGCTGATTGGTCAGAATATGGGATTAGGGCTGCATCAAAATTGGTCACACTGCAATTTGTGTACCCCACACGAGATGAATCCGATTTATCCATGAGCAAAGAAGCGTCCTTCTTTCTATGAGCTCATTATCTGATAAACTTTCGACCTCGCTACAGTATGACTCGTCCGATGATGAGTCGCCATTTTGTCTACCTGCTCATGTCGTCACATCTTCGGCAACTGAAACTCTATAACTCCAGGTAACGATTTTAAGTTTGTTTAACGACTTTTAACAGGTTAAACAAAAACGAATCAGCAAAACGTTCAGCGGGATTCAACACTATTTACTCGACTCTATCCATTCAGCTTAAGTAGATATGAGCACTGGAGGGGACCTTTAAAGTAGACCCCTTTTGCTTTCCAGCTTTACACACTCTTAGCATTCTCTCAATCAGCTTCATGAGTACAAACACCAATAATCACCTCAAATGGTTTAACAACAGTCTTGAGGGAGTGGTGCTTCCCAGTGGTGTTGTTTGTTAGATCCTTTCAAATATCTTTAAATCCTCCGGACTGACTGAGCTTCATTTCTTAAATTTCTTCATTTCATTTTGTAATGATGAACTGTGGTTTTTCTTTCCTTAGTTGATTCGTTCTTGCCATAATATGGATTATGGAAACATTACTCAAATATTCACTATATAGTATTCACTGTATAGTAACTCTAGCTCTTCATAACACAGCTGATCGGTTTACACACATTACACTTTTTACAATGGATCATTGTCTCAAAGCAGCTTTAACAATTATATATTATTGTCAGAATATGGAGGGAAAGGTGTAAAAGGAGGACCCATACGCAGACAGCTACATGAATAAGGGTAGGCTTTATTTAACATAAATAAGGAAATTGAAGAGAATAGAAGCAAAGTAACAAATAAAATCCGACAGGGCTAGGGCACGTGGCGATGACTTAGGACACGTCCAATGGTGAAGTGGACCCGGTTTTACAGCCGGCAGACCGGTCCAACCAACCATATCTACAAAGACCATTTTTACAGCCAGATGTCCCAAATTGGCCAATCACTAGGACAAATGAGAGACCCAAGCGAGGTCTGGCAGGGTGCAGTGCAGGGACAGGTCCTAGGCAGTGACCCGCCTGCGTGTTGTACTCAAATCCTGGGTAGACTACTACCTGGCCCCTTTAGGTGTGGCCGGTGCCAACATGGCCACATCGGGGGCATCTGTTTGGCCGCTGCCATGTGGTTTCTCTCCACCCGGGCCATACCAACATGACCAGGCAGACTCCAGGATGGAAATGGAGGTGGGAGTATGGTGCAGAGATAAAGCTAACTTTCCCTACACTATTAGCTAACCCCCGTCGTTGCCTCCGATCTCCTGACCATACTCCACCCTCCCTCTACAAAAGGAAGGGTGGTACCTTCATCCCTCACCTTCTCTGGTACCAAAAAATGAGACTGGTGTGTGCACCCGCAAGCGCGACCCGCGATTACTTGCTTGAGTGTGGAATATGTGCACCAGCCTCGGGACGTGGCTAGCATGTAGAGATGGAAACCACGCATCTACTAAAATCCCATTTAAAATGTCCCATATCAGCTGCGCGAGTCGTGGTAAATCAAAAGTGAAGACTAATCCGCGCAGCTCGTTTTTAAAGCGCCAATCACAGCTGAATCCAATTTGCAAGACTGAAAGTAATGGCGTCTGCCATGCCGATCACGCATGTGTAGATGCCAAGCCTTGATGGATTCAGCCGTGATGTCAGGCTCACACCAGACTGCTGGTGGTAAACAAACGCACACCTGGTATGACACCTGACAATTGTCTTCTAATACCTAAGGCCAATTCTTGAGCTAGCATATTGTGACAGTGGCAAGAAAAACCAACTTGGGTTACTTATACACATTTAATTAACTCAGCCCTTAGTCCAAATCCATTATTGTTTAACCTTTCAATAAAAATACTGAAATACTGATGATTGTATGTGCTCATTACAATATTTTCTATTAGTACTATATTACTATTAAACAATAAGTATTTTATTCACTCATCTTAAATATACTATCATAATTTTTGAACATATTCCCTTATCGACAAAACTAGTTGTTATTGAATTAATACCACCATACTAAACCAAAAACTGTAGAACAAATATAGAGCAACATGTCCAATGAATCCCAATCAGAATTCCTCAGTGGGGAAATCCTCAAGGGGAACTTGTGTCCATGGTAGCCAAAATGACTGGATAACTGGGACCTGACTATATGAGTACTGCCCAATATTCCTGCCACACTCAAGTCACTATTGACTGACTGTATGTTGCAGTGCATGTCCAGTGATCTTAATGGCAGAGAACTAGCCCACATACTGGGGAAAATAGCAATCATACTGGTGACTCAGTGCAGACGCCCATCCAGGGAACTGAAATGTGTCAATGAAAAATGTGTGGCACGCTTCAGTAAAGTGGGACTACAACATCCCCTCTCAAAATGCAGAGACGATTAAATGGAGCTGTGGGAGACCCAGGACCAAAGAAGTACACAGAGAGAAAATTGAATGAACCAAATATTGTCATGATACTGGTCAAAGGACCTATGCACAGTGGGCTGACAGCAGGGGGCATGTATAGCATGTGCACCAAGTAGTGATGATGGCGGTGGGTCCCAGCTGATAGAACCATGTGCAAGAGACCGAAAACAAAACAAAAACCTGAAACGGCAAAGAAAGTGATAATAGCAAGAAAGGTGCATGAGAAAAGCCAATGATCAATGACGCATGAGGCAATCAAGGATGTAACGAGGAACCCTGTTGAACGCCTTGCTTATATTGGCATCTGAACAGGTGTAACTCATTCTCCCTGATTACTCCTTCATGTGTCTATGTGCACTCGCTGTGATTAGCGCACTTATTCTCAACTCAAAAAACAGTAATTGCGCCTCATGACAGTACTCCCAGAAGGGGTGGCTCCTGATGCCCCCATACCGGCCACACAGTTAGCCCAGAATTCCCTAATTAACTCCAGATCCAGAATGTTCCGAGCAGGGACCCAAGAGCATTCCTCGGGACTATAGCCCTTCCAGTCCACCAGGTACTGGGTGGCACCCTGGAACTGCCGTGAGTCTGGGATGCAGAGAACTGTGTAGGACAGTGCTCCGTTGATGAGTCGAGGGGCAGGTGATCGGGGTGTAGGAGTGGGAGCATTGCATAATAAATGTTTGAGCCAAGATACGTGGAAGGTTGGATGTACGCACATAGGGTTGGGCAAGTCCAACATGAAGGTGACCAGATTTATACACCGGGTCACCTTAAATGGCCCCACATATCTCGGCGCCAGTTTACTGGAAGTCCCTCAGAGGGGAATGTCCCGCATGGACAGCCAACGTCATTGGCCTGGATGTAAAGTGGGTGCCGGCCAGTGCTTGCGGTCAACTTACCAGCACATGGTCTCCTTGATGCATTCCAGGGTTGCCCAGGCAGTCCTCCAGGCCTCCCGGCAATGGCTGACATAGCGTGAGGAAGAGGGTGTGGATCCCTCATCTTAGACATAGGGGAAGAGGGGAGCAGGGAACCTGAATTGGCACTGGAAGGGAGACGCCCTGATAGTGGAGTGTTGGCAATTGTTGTGGGTGATCTTGGCCCATAAAATTTGATCAGCCCATGTGGCTGGGTTCCCTGCCATTAGGCAGCAGAGTTAGTGGGCCAGGTCCTCATTGACCCTTTCTGTTTGTTCACTGGATTCTGGGTGAAACCCTGACAAAGGACTCACCCAAAAAGGACTAGAGAACTGGGGGCCTCAGTCGGAAACCACGTCTCATGGCAAACCATTGACCCGTGACAACATGGTGGATGAGGAGATCTGTGGTCTCCTTGGCCATGGGGAGCTTGAGCAAGGTGATGAATTTAGCTGCCTTAGAAAAACAATCCACCATGACCAAGATGGCCGTGTTGCCTTTGGTATATGTTTGTGGAACCATGGCTGGTGGAGGATCGGAAGAGGATGAAGGAGACCTGCCAGGTGCTCCCTAGAGGCCTTATTGCCTGTGCACACTTGACACTTGGCCCCAAACTCTTTCACAGATGAAATAATGGTGCAGCCCTGTGGGTTGTTAACAGGGTCTGGCTCTGGCCTGAGGGCTCTAATGGGCCCTAAAGGTCGCAGGCTGGTATGAAATAGTGGAACCAATCTAAGAAAAGTGCCCAGGGGGCCTGCCTGACAAAGAGGCATTTGGCAGCCTGGATATATGCCAGGCTATTATGGTCTATGAGGACCAGGGAGTGCTGGCTGGCTCCCTCCAGCCAGTGCCTCCACTCCTCAAGTGACAGTTTAATGGCCAGAAGCTCCTGGTCCCCAACAGGCTTATTAATTTTGGCTGGCATTAGGTGGTGCAAGAAAAAAGCACAAGGTTGAACCTTATCATTGTCCCCCTGGCATTGGGACAGCACTGCCCCAACCACTATGTTGGAGGCATCCACCTCGATGATAAACGGCCGCTCCTAATCCAGGAGCTTAAGGATCGGGGTCAAGGTCAGCCACTCCTTAAGGGCTTCAAAGGCCTCTTGGGCCTGGAATGTCCAGCGGAAGGGTCTCAGGGTCTTCTGGGTAAGAGCCATGAGTGGAGCAGCCAACACGCTGAAATTGCAGATAAACTGCCAAAAGAAGTTGGTATCCACAGGAAGCACTGGACCTGCCAGAGGGATGTGGGCTGTGGCCAGCTGGAGATGGCCTTGAGCTTGGCAGGGTCCATTTGGACCATTCCTTGGCCCATGATGAGGGACCAAGGAAGGAGACCAAGGTGGCATGAAATCCGGTCTTCTCCAGCTACAGGTGGTGCTCCAGAAGCTGTTGGAACATCTGCCTGATATGTCTCACGTACTCCTCCAGGGAGTGGCTGAAAATCAGTATGTTGGTGAGGTAAACATACATATAATGATCTAGGGCCTCACGCAGCAGGTCATTCAAGAGGCACTGGGCATAACCAATTAAGTATAGTTCCCCATATGAGTGAGGAAGACAGTCTTCCATTCATACCCCTGCCAAATTTGTACCAGGTTATAGGCAGACCGTAAATCAAGTTTCATAAAAACAGTGGACCCCTGTAGTGAGTCGAATGCTCAGGATCAGCAGCACGGGGGTCCTTGACCATTAATGTTTTGAGACTCCTGTAGTCAATGCAGGGTGGAGCATCCCATCCTTCTTCCCCACGAATGGTCAGATGATTCCACCGGCCAGCACGTCGCTGATATAATCCTCCATTTCCCAGTGCTTGAAAGGGTTGAGGGAGAAAAGTTGCCCCAGAGGGAGATTGATACGACAGTCATACAGCCTATGGGCTGGCAGACCCTGGGCCCGCTGTTTACTGAAGACCTCGGCCAGATCCTATTATTAGACAGGGATCTTGGTGAGATCTGGGATTGGTTTCCCCTATAAAGGGAGTAGAAAGTGCCAGTAGGAGGCACGACTCTTGACAATGGTGGGCCCAAGAGATGATCGAATGGGTCTGCCAATCTAGTAGCAGGTTGTGGTGTTGGAGCCACGGCAGACCTAACATTAAGCACAGATGGGGGACCTGTGTAACAAGAAGGGACCATGTGCAAGCTGATCCGGATGTCCACGGGCTCCGTGCAGAACTGGATCGGTCTGGACCGCAGGGGACAACCATCGACCACCACCAATGGCTTGGCCTCGGCCAGAGTCTTGAGAGTCAGACCCAGATGGCATGCCAGGGCCTTGTTGATAAAACTGCTGGCTGCCCTGGAGTCAAGGCTAGCCTGGAAATTGATGGTGAGATAGTCGCCACCCCCCAACTAGGCGGCCATGAGTAAACCAGACAAAGGAAATAATGGGTTGGGTCTGGGAGTAGACTCCATGTCAAGACAATGGATTGACCCATGTCCTGGCAGCCTAAGGTCTGGGTTCGGGGTGACGGACCCACTTAACTGCATAGGTTCCTCTTTGGAATGTTCCAAATGAGGACACACCAGGATCAGTTGGGAGGGTGGCTGGATGTGGGGTGTTCACTGTCCCACTGCCTGAGTCTGGCATTGGGGTGGGTGCACAGGTCATACGAGGCAGTGAGGGATGTGGAGCTCATCCTTGAGATGTTCATTGAGCCCCTTTAAGAAGACAGCCTGCAGGGTCATGTCGTTCCAGCCTGACTCCGTGGCCAGAATCCTGAAATCAATTTATTTATTCAACAACTGGCTGGGAGCCTTGTGAGAGCTTATAGCAAATGCGGCGTGGGGCAAAACTTCCATTCTTTCTTTGATGAACATTGCTTTTAATCATTTCAATAATTTTCACATGTATCTGCTGTTAAACTGGAGATCATGGAGATTCATTAATAGCAATAGGATGATGGAGAGCAAGGCTTGGCCTGAAAAATGAGCCATGATCAGCTTTGATTCTGCTGGAAAGACAGGTTTGGCCGGTTGGTTTTAAGGAAATAAAAGTAAAATGAAGTTCAGAGGAGATGATTGATGTCCTGACTGGAACGTTTCCAAAACATCTCATGTGACCTGGTGTTCAGTGATTTTAGCTGTGTGTGTGTGTAAAATGGAATGCTGGATGTTTTGACAGGAAAGCCTGCACCAAGATCTGATTTTAAGCACCGATGAAGCTAACTCTGTATACCACTGTCAGACATTCAGCTGCAAGAGTGACTGTTTCATACATTTTATATTTTAGAACATGAGTTTTAAAGGGAAATGATCACCAATTTTGAAAGATGTAGATTTGGTTGCTGGTTAGTTTTGTGTGTAAAGAGAATAACAACCCAAAGCTAATAATAATAACATAACTTAATAAGTTATAATAAGTTCATAAAGTAAGGGAGTGTTTCTCTATATTTTGAATATGTGGGTTAGGAAACATTGGTAGCATGAGAAATGGTTCGGGTCAATGATTGCTGATTAACTGATAAATGTCCTGGTGTCTCGTTTACTTTAGTTCTGGGAACAGGACGGTATTCTTGATTAGTTGACAGATACTTTATCAAAGTTGTAATTAAGTAAAGGTTATGTGATGGCAGAGTCACAATAGCAATGTTTATTTTTTTTATCAAGTATAATTAACCTATTTACATGTGGATTTACCACAAGACACATGTTATATTTCAGGTTCAGCGTCTTTAAATAGTAACAAGTTTTACAAAACTGAATTAATGCAGATACATAAACAATCACTTTAATTGTTACTTTATTAACCTTAACATGTTTTATATGAGGTGTGAAGTCAAAAATTCAGCATTACAGTTTACAGAGCTCTTATTTAGAGTGATTAAGAACTAGAATCCGAACAATGGTGGCTTTAGGGCATTGCTCAAGAGTCCAAAAGCCCAACACTGGGACGTTATACCATTGGACCACCACTGCCATGATAATCAGAAATAATAATCCTATTTATAACCAGAGGGGTTAGGGCAATCACCTCAATTAAGGCCCCTAAAACTCAATTGCTAGTCATAGTTGGATAAAAACTGTAAGGAAATAGACATATACAAGCAGTAATGCAACTGCCCTCATTCAACACCTTTAAACCTGCAATTGCTTGTTTTGTGTAATGTAGGTTTGTAATACGCCAGTCTAAATAGAAACAACTGTTAATTGCTGTAAATATACTTCACAGAAATGTGTGATGTAAATATAATTAACAAACACACTCACAAATTATCAATTTTTATTATTTCTGGAGTTAATTAAATTATATAGTAATTAGTAATTATTGCCAAAAAGTCAGTGTAGTGAAGGCTTTATTTACCTGTTGTTTCTGGCTGATATGGTGTCGTTGTTTCTGGCTGATATGGTGTCGTTGTTTCTGGCTGATATGGTGTCGTTGTTTCTGGTTGATATGGTGTCGTTGTTTGTGGCTGATATGCTGAGATATTTTTATTATTTTTGGAGTTAATTAAATTATATAGTAATTAGTAATTATTGCCAAAAAAGTCAGTGTAGTGAAGGCTTTATTTACCTGTTGTATCTGGCTGATATGCTGTCGTTGATTCTGATTGTACTGTTGTCACTCCTGTAAAAGAGATAATATTTTATCACACATTATTTTGGAAATCAAGAATCAGTTAAACAAATGGTTTACACCCATTATTCTGAAAAAAAATGCAAATAAAGTGAGCATCTTACCACTGAACAGCAGCATCAGTGGCAGATAGAGGGCAATCAGACACCTCATCATGAATGACTGTGTCCTGGCTTGAATATTAAATAAAAATAATATTAAATAAAAAATACTTTAAAATACTTTAGGTTTTTTGTGTTAAAGACAGAAAATGTACCTACATGAACTTTCACTACTCAAAATATGATCTTACAAAATAAATAATCGTTCTGTAATGCTCTTAATTCCTGTTTGTTGTGTTTAGATTTTGCAGATCTTGGATGCAGTTACTCAGCTCAATAAGTTATAGGTTTGTGTTCCAGTATTGCAATCCATTTCAGGCTTTGTTACAAAGCATAGGGTCATTTTACAGTTTATTTATTGGGAAAATGGTGGTTTTACCTGAGAAGCCACTGCAGGGTCGTCTCAGGGTCGTCTCAGAGCTCTCTTAGGATTCCCTCAGTATCTGTGATGGTGATGTTGATGATGATGCATCTGCAGCCTCTTACAAAGGTCCCTGCTGCTGTCCCTGCTGTCCCTGGTGTCTATATACTTTTATAAATGAATGTGGGCGGAGCCAAACTGATCATAAACGTGCGAGGAATGCCTGAACGATACCCGGAACAAATTTTTGTTGATTGTATTGCATGAAGTCACGTGTTCAGCTCCATCGGCTGTGGTTTTAACAAAGAAAAAAAAGTCTTCTAAATGTTGATACTCGTGATGAGAAAAGTAAAAACATGCTGTAATACCAGCTAAACAGGTCAAGGCGGTTTTTCCTAGCATCATCTAAGAAAAGAACCTCACTGCATTCTGCCCTAATGCTGCTGCTGCCACAAATTGATTATGAAGGAACACCAGCATGGAGTCATCCGGTCATATAATATAATACAAAATCCTACAAAGTTTAAATAATCCTCTATGTATTCAAGCAGAACATTTTACCTACAGAGTTTATAGTTAAAAAACCAAGACATTGTTGAATGACGGTGAATTTTAATAAAACTGCTTCCATCTAAGCTTTGGAACTTCCATCCACAGCAAAATTCCCATAATTCCAGTGTGTTAACAGATCAACACCAAGCAATGGATTGAATGATAATAACTCTTAAAGCCTAAATTATAAATACACTCATCACACAAAAAACTAGCCCCTTGCATGTTTCACACTCATGCAGAAAGTGCTGCACAAGGATGATCAGGCCATAAATGCAGTGTCTTGTAAAAGTATTCATACCCTTTGAACTTTTCCATATTTTTGATGTTTCACCCACAAACGTAAATGTATTTTATTAAGATGGAATAGACCAACACCAAGTAGCAAGTATGTGTCAAGTGTAAAGAAATTGATACAATTATCCAATTATTTTTATAAATATTAATCTGTAAAGTGTAGTGTGCATTTGTATTCAGCCCTCTGAGCCAATAGTTTGAAGGAGCACCTTTGAAATTACAGCTGCAAGTATTTTAGGGTTTTGTCTCTACCAGCTTCGCACATCTAGAGGCTAAAATTTTTGCTCATTCTTCTTTGATAAATAGCTCAAGTTCAGTCAGATTGAATGGAGAGCATCTGTGAACAGCAATTTTCAAGTCTTGCCACAGATTTTTGTCTGCCAGTTTTCTCTTTCAATCATTAACATCTGCTTTATAACCCATTTTCATACATCGACCAAGGCGTTCACTGCACTGTACCACCTCTTCTCAATCTACACATTCCACCACACACCCCACAGGTATTTATAGTCCCATAATCCTAGGTGCAGTGATATCTGCATGAGCCTGAAATTACTACCACCTTAAACATGCATGGTGACTGAGTCCTTCATCAGCATGGAGAAGATCGTTAAATTAAATCCACTTCTACTTATTTTTCTTTCGGCTTTTCCCTTTTCAGGGGTCGCCACAGTGAGTCATCCTCCTCCATCCCACCCCATCCTCTGCATCCTCCGTCCTCCATATCCTCTCCAACTGCATCCATACATCCCCTCCCTGATCCTCCTCCCCGTCCCCTTCCTGGCAACTACAGTTTCCACCCTCAGTCCTACACTCTTGACTTTCTTCCTCTCTTCTTGTCTCCTCACTCGTTTCCCTCCTCGTGGT
>JAVSBU010346834.1:0-17140 GCA_033118015.1 Loricariichthys derbyi | reverse complement strand
ATACAAATTTTATAGTTTACAAGGAGACGTTTTACACAGGGGTAATAAAGCCAAAGAGCAAATAGAGAGTCATGTGTGTGTGTGTGTGTGTAATGCAAACACATCAGAGTTAAATGCAGAGTTCACCGTTTCTGCACTAACTAGGAGCTGTCACATAAGGCAGTTTCTCATTCCATAAGTGTGTCTGTGTTTATAAGAGAGAGTGACAGCATGGGGTAAGGAGTGCATTGCACACAGCTCTACAGTGAGAAGATTTTAAAATCTCAGACCTTATAAATCAATTTAAATGCTTTGTGGTTGTCGTGCAGGCTTCATCTAGGTAAGAACGACGTACTGACCTTTTACGACGGCGACGACCTCACAGCTAACATCCTGGGCCAGTACAGTGGGACCCTTTCCAGGTTCAAACTCTACACCTCCATGTCAGACGTGACCATCCAGTTCCAGTCCGATCCAGCCACCAACATCTACGGCTACAACAACGGCTTTGTGGTGCATTTCTTCGGTACGTGGCTCTATCTGGAGTCTCTGTTTTAATTATAAGTTAAAAAATAAGTAATTGATTCATGTTCTGAACAACTCAAGGTCACTGGTGGGATGCGGTGACTGTATAATATCCGATAAAAAAAACATTCTTGGTTAGGTTCCATGTTACCCGACAGACGCCGGTGTCACAGGGAGCATTAGTCAGCCTGCCAGCCGGCTTGGCAGAGCCTGGCCTTGGCGTCTAGCTCTGTGAACAGTTATTGTGAAAAACATGGCATGCTGCTCTCCGGCTGTAGATGCATTGCCATGCAGAGAATGCGCTGGGTGTCACCTCAGCATTGTTCTCCTGTTCCATACCTCCCTACTTGGCTTCAGGTTTTGGCATGGCCTGTGGACGAATGTGAAATTGCTAGTTTGAGTCTACCAACTTGATTCTTGAACATGCCCTGATTAGCATGTTCCTCCTTCCCACCGTGTTCAGAGGTGGCCCGAAACGACACCTGCTCGGAATTACCCGAGATTACCAACGGCTGGAAGAGCACGTCCCATCCGGACTTGATCCACGGCACGGTGGTGACCTACCAGTGCTACCCAGGATTCCAGGTCATCGGCTCGGAAATCCTTATGTGCCAGTGGGATCTCACGTGGAGCGGAGATGTTCCCAGCTGTGAGAAAGGTAAGTGATGGTGGAATAGTATCAGAAAGACTCACTATCCTAGTGAGGACTTTTCCATTAACATAATTATTACTGTAGCTTTAATTACCTAAATAATTACCAAATGGCTGCCATTTTTGTTACAAAGCAATTAAAGAGGTGAGGACCACCCACGAGTCATCACAAATTACCAGGCTTTCCTATCATTCTGAAGATATTTGGTCCTCACAATTATAGGCATACAAGGCACACACACACAAACCAAATCAAATAGCACAAACACTTACTGCGTGGCGGGGTGATACAAACAAACCCATTACCTTTAGTCTATTTGATATTACTAAACAAATACTGCACAAAGCAGTCTTACCTGCAATTACGGGGCACTAATTGTGACCTTAATGTTGCTAATGAATCTGTCCAGAATTGTGCATTATGCTTGTCAAACATGTGGGTGGCACCTTTGGTATAAAGGCATTGGGAGAGTGTTTGTCATTTAAATCTTTAGCATTATGTTTTATTATTATTGCTACACAGTCACAGCTGAGTGGGTTGGGGCTCCTGTCCCTGCAGAAATCCCCTTCATGTGTCTATGTTCATTTGTCTATGTTCAAATGGCTTCATATACTTGTAGAGCATCTCAATCTAATCAACCCGTTGTTTAGTTCCTACTCTCGGCGATTTAAGCCATCAATCCAGCAGAGTTGTGGAGGATGAGAGAATGAGTACAGTTCGAAGAGTCAGCAGTGTAGAGCACTCGTGTACATGGACGTGACTCACCCTCAGTTAACGAGCGTTTGAAAAGGCATTCAGTGAAATGAGAAGAATTGTGAGCGATGATTAAATCGCCTCTCTCTGCGGGCTATGTGGCGGTCCGGCCTCATAGTGGGAGCGGACGTGCTAAGATGTTTTAAAGGGTTTATTATGAGGCAGAAATCAAAGCCACATCAGGACCCATTTACATTCCTCATGCCGAACGTTTGCTGTCAGTTTGAACTGTAGTTGCTTGAATGTTTTATAGAGGCAAATGGACTGACAGTGTCCAGGCTTTACTGGGCCTATATGTTACGGAGGAGGTACGATTCAATCACTGCAGGGTAAAACAAGCCTGTGCTCGTGAAGTGAGGTCTTTCAGTTGCTGAGTTGCATTTGAAGGTTATGGCACCCAGTCCAGTAGAGCTTCACTGGCACCAAAAGTCTAGAAGTATAGTTTCCTGGAACCAGGATTTCAAAGGTATGTGTAGCTATTGCCACCTGCTCAACCACCTAAAGGCCCCAGAATCTTTGGTGGTTGTGCTTGCGGTCATGTGACACAAACCTGGGGTGCTTTTCACTGCTAAAGTATTGGTTTTGAAACTAGTGTCTAATCGGGAACTGTTCTGCACTTTTCCACCCCAAGAGCAACAGAATATGGGCTCGCAAAGTTGTTTAAGGTCTTCCAGTGTGTTGCTGGTCTGGAATCAAAATCTGATGATATCAGGATTATACTGAATAGGAAAGCAACTGTTATTTATGTGGCCACCAGAGGGGCTCAATATCCAGCTGGTTCATTATTAATGTGGATGATATTGTGTCCTGTGGGCAGTCAAGTGTGGTCCTTTACCTGTTTACAGCTCAATAAAAGTGCAGAGTCATCTGATTTTGTCTTCATGGGTCACACACCTTCTGCTGTTTTCATCTGATATTCTCATTATTGTGTCTGAGTTCATAATGTGTGTGTGTGTGTGTGTGTGTGTGTGTGTGTGTGTGTGTGTGTGTGTGTGTGTGTGTGTGTGTGTGTGTGTGGGTAGTGATGTTGTGCCAGGACCCAGGTTCTATAGAACATGGGCGCAGGGTGATGATGGGTTCCCGGTTCACTGTGGGTTCCACAGTGCAGTACATGTGTAATAAAGGTTACACACTCACCGGCCCCGGGCTCCTCACCTGCTACAGTCGAGACACAGCCGAGCCCAAGTGGAGCGAGAAGCTGCCCAAGTGTGTCCGTAAGTCATAATAATACTGTAGTAGTTATACAGTAAGTACATTATTTTAAGCCTTTAGAAACTCTTCCCACACTCTTATTCATAACCCTTTAACATTCGCTTAATAACGTTTCGCATATTGTACATGTGCCTTTTAAAAAACGTCTACTTAAATGATCATTTTAAAAATGTGATATGAGTACTTATCATTGAATGTATGTCCTATACATCCGATGGAGACGAATGCCTCCCGCATTTTCGATTAACAGAAGCACTTTGAACTCAATGCCTTTTTCACCCAGATAAACCTTAACCTCCGGGATAAAGCACTGATAAAACCAGTCCAGCTTCCAAAATAAGCCTGTTTCATCCATATTAAAAACTTGTTCAGGTAGATAGCCCCCTTTTTGGATTATCTCTTTTAACATGTTGTTCATGTATTCCTTGGCTCTGACTTTATCCGCAGAGGCTCCTTCTCCGTGCAGAGAAACACTCTTAAGTCCATAGTGTTTGGGTGCCATCTTAAACTTAATGTTGTGACCCTCATTCAAGCCCTATCATTTGTTGCCCTCTAGTGGTTTAACACACCTAAAGAACATACTATGTGCTTTAGGTGTGTTAAGCCACTAGAGGGCAACAAATGATAAACTTAATGTTACATGGTCCAGTACATTACCTTGAGACTTCCACTGATTTGGTGCTGGAGGGTCAAATTCAGTCTCTGACGAAAATCCGCGAAAGAGTGAAGCCTCGATAAACGAACCGCGAAGTAGCGAGGTATTACTGTATATATATACTGCTTTTGTCTACAATAGGGAATCGTTTGAGATCGTTTTAAGAGGTGTTGTGGTTACGTGGTACGAAGTAAGGCATTACTGTACAGTAAGCTAATCAGGATTACCTGTAACACAGTTACAGAATGTAACTTACACAGAATGTTTTACTCTTTAAATTCTTGTAATCACATTCCAGTTACAGACTAATAAAAATTGTTAATTGCATTACTCAGAAATGGTTTGTGTGGCTTTTGCAACAACCTTAGTGCCTGTCGCAGGCCACATGATGTTAGAAATAAAGCTTTGTGAAGCTTTGAACAATTCACTGAAAAATGAGTCCGTGTTTTAAATCACTTGGCTCCCTGCAGATTAGCGACATCTGCTGGTCAGATTTGTGCAGCTGCTTCTGGAAAAGCTCCATACAAACAATGATTTGAATTATATAATGAATGAATTTGTACAAGAATGTTCAGTTTTCTTAAATAAATCCTTATCTACTTTTCTAGATATAGGTACGGCTATAAGTTTAGGATTAATATAGGTTTTAAAGTGTAACTTGGAAGTAATGAATAACATACTCCCATTATATTTCAAAAGAAGCAATTAGTATTTTAAAGTTTATTTCTCTTTTTGAGTAATGTATCCATTACCTACCGCGCTACTGCATTCATTTAATCATTTCTGCAGCAACAGTGAACTAACAAATGTAATTACTTGCTTATGCCTGTTCTGTATTTAAATGTTGTTTCCACGTAGTGGATCATTATTTAAAGGTTGTAATTAGCCTGTCTTCGTGCAGCTGAGAGATTTGAGCCATGCAGTAACCCTGGGGGTCCCTCTACTGCCATCCAGAGCTCAGAGAAAGCCTTCTTCCAAGCAGGAGAGACGCTTAGTTACACATGTCGTCTAGGATATGAGCTGCACGGCGAATCAGTCATCCGCTGCCTGCCTGGACATCCATCCGAGTGGAGCTCAACACCCCCTGCCTGCCGAGGTAGCTATTGTAGAATGATACTGTGCATAAAGGTCAGGAATTCACAGTCCCAGTATACAGCAGGAAGCAGCTTGCTAGCTCGCTGGGTCCTTCTAATGTGGGATGCTATATGTTTGAACTAACGCTGGATCCTATATTGTTACACCAAAGGTACGAGACTAATTTATTACATATGTCTAACAATTGTAGCTCAGGTTCATGGACCCTATAGATCAACCTACACCTACCTGACAGGGTATATAAGGCCAGAGAATGGCATTCTGCATTGAAGCACCTTTGTAGAGGGTTGTCCAGTACGGTATGTCAGGGCAATGCTTTTCCCCTTTTTGTCCCTGACAAAACTTTTTAAGCCCGCCTCTTTTAAGCCTCTCTGCATTTGGGTTTGACCCGAGCTATCCCATTACAGTTTTCCCTTATAAGCAAAATCATACACAACAGTGAATTCAGTTACTCAGGAGGTTGCAGGTTTAAATCCCTTCCTACTGTTGGGGACTTAAGCAAAGCTTTTAAGCTTCAGCTGCCCAGCTCAGTCACAAGTTGCTTTGGATAAATGTGTCAAACATTTTTTTAATAAGCTAAATATAAACGCACTTGTCTGGCACAAGCAGAAACTTTGAGTGGCGCTTAAGAGCTTTATCTGAGCTCCTAAATTTTTAATCGCAGTCTTTTGTCTTAAACCAGAACGGGTCTGACCGATGTTTCACATTCAGGCGTTTAAATGAAACTGCTGCTGAGACGTTGTTTGTGGGAAATGAGGACACTCAATCACAATCGCTTCAAGTGCGCACTCAATCGCTTCAAGTCCTGTCAGGCTTCCTAATCACTTTCATGCAAAGACTGATTTAGCACCTAATTCTTTTTTTTTTTTTTTTTTTTTTTTTTGCTTCAGGTGTTTCACTTACGATCTATTTTTTTTCTCTGCAGCCTCCCCTGGAGACTTTAATGAGCGCAGGTTGGATGGTAAGGTTATCGCTAATCCCATGCTGGGAGATTTTTATTTTATCAAGTAATTATTCAGGATTTCAGTCGTGTTCAGTCGAGTTTGCCAGATGGCAGCTCTCTTAGCTTTTGCAGCATGAGGAATTTTAACTTTTGTTATCAAACGCTTCTCCAAACAGGCAGGTATGCACCATTTAATATTGGTCAACATTCATTCACTTTAATCGCTGAGGTCTTAAGAATTATTATAGGATATAAAAAGCCGTCTTATATGTATCTTATTCACGTATCAGTGACAGACTTGTACATGCAAACCCTCATGGCACCTGTTGACAGAAAAGGGAATTGCAGCCCAAAAACAGTTAAGTGTTATAAAAGATACAAAGATAATAATTACTTTATTGTTCAATATGGAACTGTACAAAACGACTTCTTATTGTGATTAATTAATATTATTGTTTACAATAAATACATTATGTGCAGAGTATCTAAGCTACTATGTGACTACAGTTCAACATTCTGTTTCTTAGAATGTAATGTGGATTTTAAGCTTTGCATAAATGTGGTAGATCCATTGGCTCAAATCCTAGGTGGGGGTTGCAAGATGAAGGTCAGGCAGTGTGCATTTTATGGAACTCTGCATTGGACTGGTGCCCTGTGCAGGGTGTCCCAGTGAATATACCCTGTGAAGTCTAGGTTGGGTTCCAGACCCTCTCCCATGACCCTTTATGACATAATCCCATGAATAGGATTTCCAAAACACTTATCAAGACTTTAAAAGAATCTTACACCGCTGCAGACCAGGGGTGCCCCCACAATAGAAGTTCATGAGATTTTTATATTGGGCGTCGTAAGCAAAACGTTTATGTATTGTATAACTGAGGGATGAAACCAGTCTGTATGAAACCAGTCATGTTCTTATGTTTTCTTCATTAAGTTCTCAGGGCTGAATTTGATGCTGATGGAACCAACACTGCCATCTCAGTCATGGTTTCTGCTTCGGCTGTGTTACTGGTCATTCTGATCATTTACCTGTACTTCTCAAAGTGAGTATCCACTGATACTGGTTGAGTTTTCCCAAACAATACAAACAGTCACCTCCAAAACTAACGTCCACAGCAAGCAGCTGATCTGTAAATACCTAATTAAAAGCACATATCTTATCAGAAACCAATGCATATGTCCATGTCCAGAATCCAAGGGAAAACCCTGCACCTGCCCAGCTCACCCTCGCCTCCTTACAACAACATGACAGAGGAGTCAGCTTTCGACAACCCCGTCTGTGAGACCGGAGTAAGTATGGATGCCCTGAACCTGAGAGACGTGGACTCCCAAAACACCGCCGTCCTGTCCTGACCATCTGACCATCCCATGATGCCATGGCTTCATTCGTAGACTCGTCCTCCATAACTTCATTATCTCTGACTGGTAGTGTTACAAATGGAAAGTTGATTCTTGCTAGACAAGAAGACTGTGTGTGAAATTAACAGTTGGTTTTGACATGCTCGTTTGGTTAGAATAATGTGATAATGATGAGATTTGCACTCATTTATAATTACAGTGCTGTGTAAAATTCTTAGGCCACTATTAGATTAGATGCATCATTGTTTTAGTAATGGTATAAAAACCCTACAGTATATAATTACTTCTCAGTCTCTTTTTATTAAAATACAACCAGAAAATACAGTGGCGAGTATTTATCCTGACCTCTCCTTACACTTGAGCAATAGCAACATCTGGGAGCTTCATCAGGATGCCAAGTGACCATTACAGTCAGAAGGAGCTTGATCAGTGATGGACTTTTTGGAAGGGCAGCAGCCAAGAAACCACTCTTTCAGAAGGGGACAATGTGAAAAGGCTAAGATGCAGAGTGCATTGTGGGAGATGTACAATTCTTAGAATAAGAATCTGTAATCAATAGATCTAGGATTAGTTTGGTGTCAGAGCTCAGGACTGTACTGTACAGAATGTGTATCAGGTTCATGATTGGAGTTCATGAGGTCCATCACTAGCGTTTGCTTGAAACTTGTGTCAGTTTGGCATTTTGAACCCCATTAAACTTTATTGTTTATTAAGTGCTTTGTGTAGGTCTGCATGCAATAGAGTCACTATCACAAACATCATCAGAAGGTTGTAAGCACGAATCCCAACTCTGGGCCCTTGATCAGCAGGGTGCCTGGATTTTATTAACCATAGGTGGATAACAGCGCCTGTCCATGGAGCTTAATTAAACCTGTTTTCATTTTGAGCACTCTCTGCTGCATAGAAAGCAAATTGTACTGGCCAGGAAGACACTAAGGATTGGGGCCTGCAACCTTCTGGTCACATCTCAGCTGCAGATCTGCTTGTGTTTTTGATGCCTGGCTCTGTTCCATGAGCTGTCAAAGGAAGTGTTTCATGACAAGTCTCCATCTCTCCACGTCTATCTTCTCATGTAATGGATGATATTGGCTGTACTTTTCTCTCCCCCATAGCTCCCTTCCCATAGGCCCCGACTGGCCTTCCATGATAACTAACGGCTGTGCCTGCATCATCAGAAAAGCAATGAGGTGAGACGTCCTGATGGAGGAACGCTAGCACTAGTAATTTGCAACAAGACTGTTTGCATTCTGATGCTATGTTTGAATTTCAGCAGAGTGTCTTGACCGTCTGTATTTTCTTAACTGATTTGCTGCCGCGTGATTGGTTGATTAGAAATTTGCGTTATTAGAGTATAAAAGTATTTTGGCTAAGGAAACAAACCAGCCCGTCACTGTCATGAAGTTCAGACACGCACTACTGATCCAGCTCCTGAGCCTCCAGAAGAGCTGAGAATTGAAGGCAAAGTCCACTGGCTTGACAAACACAGACAGAACCAAGACTTAAACCCTGATTAGTGATTAGGTTTGATTGTAATTGCGATTGTGTAGCATTGCCCCCACTTGGTTGCCAGAATATGTAATTAAAAGTTACCTTCATTGATTCCAGGATCTGTCTAGGGTTTTCCCCTTTCCTTCGGGTCACTGGAGTTCATGTCAATGATCACAGTGCCATGGTGGAACTGAAACAGAAACTGGAAGGTTTTTAGTATGTGAATTGACGATTAACTCTTTCTTGGTGCGTATGTTTACCTTTGCAGGAGACCAGACAATAGAGACTGTTCTCCACATCCAGTGTTCTCCACATTCTGACTTTTCTTCCTCTTTTCCTCCTCTGGCGCTCCCTCTTTCCGCTGAGCTTTTGTACAGTATTTTTCTCCAGGCGACGCTGGAAAGATGGTGAACAATGTTATTTTTGTAGTGCTTGAACAAGAATGACCTGTTTTTTCTCAGTGAGCTGAATATGTATATATGAAATGAAGGACTCTTTCTTTTGGGGGTTCTATACATTTTTGGGGAGGACCACATGTGTTTAGTCAAAACCAAACAGGTTTCCGCATGATGGCACCAATCTGGCACTCCTGGACATATTAATTGTGTTTCCACCTGCATCTGTATGTGTTTAATCGCTAAAAAAGCTCAATGAAACATCCAGGCCTTCTGCATCTCCAAGATGAGACATGCTTTGGACTGAATGGACGAATGAATTTTAACGTTAACATGCCTGTGTTAATATTGCCATCATCCAGTACTGAATAATTGCACTGTTTAAATACCATTCCAAACACTTTGTAAATAAACTGATTATTCCAGTACAAGCTGTGTCCTCTTTTGAATGAATTGGAGGGTTTTAAATCTGGATGCACCTGCTTAACTTTGGTTAATCCTATGCATCATAAAAAGAACTGACTCTGGTGGGCTACACTGCTTCAGGAGATCAGTATGCTAACGGTAAAACGTTAAACCACGTAGGGTGTTAGTTAGCGGGACTTTGTTGGTAGCCAGAGCAAACTGAATAAAACTGGAGCAAATGGTGTAGGAGGCGTTATTGTGTGGGAGAATTATTTGGGACTGGATGGGACACCAGTTTGTTCCTGGACCATCAAAGGTCTCTGCTACAGCACTGGAGGAGAGCTTCATGTCATGACTATAAGATGTCCAACGCAATGGCAGAGCACAACCTTGACTAAAATCCAGGTCTCTGAAGTTTGCATCTTCTGGGTGTCCTGGGTGTCCTAGAGGACATTTTCATTGTCTTATCCACTCATCCTGATCAGTGTTACAGGAGAGCCACGGCCTAGTCGGCAACAAAGTGCCAGTTCATCATAGGGTACACACACTCATGTACTAAGTGCTCTTTGGAAACACTAATTAACCTAACATGTCTTTGGATAGTGGGAGAACATGCAAACTCCACACAGGTACATCCCAGGGTCAGGATCGAGATCTATGCTAACTACTGCCTCTACATTTTCATCATGAGAATTGTCAATTAGACTGATGCAATAACACTGCCCTCAGGTGGACTAAAGTGTTATAGCAATAGGTTTAATCAATTTGATTCATTTCAATTTGAAATAGGATTCATTTCAGATGAAGACTTTTTAGATAAACCAACAAAATTCGGTGTAAATCTAAATAATCTGAACAAATTAAATAAGCAACCAAAGAACTAGGGATGAGATGGAAGGTGTGCTTTGTGTGGTTGACATGAGTTTTACATTTGCTCTTCAAAAGAAAGATTTGTAAACCAAAATCACACCTGACTATCATGTGCTGGATCTGTAATTGTGGAAATAAATAATTTTTGCTAAAAAGTGTCATCAATTGTGTAAAATAGGAAACTTTTTTGTGAAAATGGGCCGAATTTGTAAGTGTTAAACAATCAACCGGCATTACATTTATGTCATTTAGGAGACACCTTTATTCAGAGAGACTAACATCTGATACAACGTCTGTGAAGACTCTCAGTCGTGCAGGTCATAGTAACCATGGGTGGGAGAAGAGAGAAGCTACTGGACTTGTTTGAAGATTCTTGAAGACGTTTCACCTCTCATCCGAAAGGCTGAAGAACTGAAGAAGTTGCTCTCTTCTACCACCAATCTGATACAACTTTATAATGCAAGCAATTGTGCTTTGCTCAGGAACCCAACAGTGGTAGCAAGACAGATGTTGGATCTGAACTGTGGCCTTCCTTAAGAACCTTAAGTTAGTGGTACCTCCAGTACCTTAACCACTAGGCCACCACAGCTGTTACCACAGTTAATGTCACAGGCTTATTCAACTAACGTTAATGCCTTTACATTAAAGCTATTTGTTAGAACTCACACATTAATTCTCAATAAAGGGTCCTGATAATATTTAATGTATAATATATAAAATGTATATAAGACCATATATATATATATATATATGGTTAACTCTCATGCATTCAGAGTAATAAGAGAGAATGAGGATACTGACAGAAAAAGGAGAACAGGTAACATGTGAGTGAGAAATGGAGCATTGATGGTTAAGATTAAATAATTCCATCACAACAGTCTACTCCTAAAGTACAGTCTCCAATAATGTTTAAACCTTGGACAATATCTGGATTTATCTTCTTATAACAATGTAATTAAGGTTGTATTTTATTAATCACAAATCCCTCGAAGGTTCAATTCATGGCTATGACCTCAGATAAAACTGTTTTTTAATGTTCCCATGTAATGTTCACTTGGCATGATGGCACTGAGCCTTGAGTTGTCACCTCTCACCTCTGTGGAGTTTGCATGTTCTCCCCATGTTCTCTGTATGAGCTTCCCCCAGGAACTCCAGTTTCAGCTCACATTCCAAAGAGATGCTTTAGGTTAATTGGTGTCTGTAAAGCATCTCAGTCTCTGGTTGCTTCCTGCCTTGTTCCCTATGTTGCTGATTAGGCCCTGCTCTCCCAATCAGATTAAGCAGGTCAAATATGGATGTATAAGTAATCCTTCACATTTTAGCAATTCAGTCACTTAATTCAGTTTGAACTTTATTTCTTGAGTTTGCGGTTGGCTGGTGGATAAGATATTGGACTTGGTCATGACTGTGCAGGGTTCAAATCCCAACTCTGTCAAGCTGTTGCTGTGGTTGCTGTAGTGTTAACTCACAATTCTTTGGGTTGTAGGATTTTATCAGGCGTAACTTCACTCTAGTAAGTTGCGTTTCATTCATTCATTGTCTTATCATCTTATCCTGGTCAGGGTCGCAGCAGAGCCCGTGCCTAGCCAGCAACACAGGGCGCAAGGCAGGAACAACCCACGACAAGAGTGCCAGTCCATCGTAGAGCGCACGCTAACACACTAAGGGAATTTTGGAAACAACAATTAACCTAACACGTCTTTGGGATGTGGGAGGAAACCCGAATATTCGGAGGATACCCACGCGAACATGGGGAGAACATGCAAAAACTCCACATAGGTGGTGCGCAGGGTCGGTATAGAAACGGGGATCTCAGAGCTGTGAGGCGGCAGCACTAACCACTGTGTCATTTTTATACTATTGATTGTTTTGGGTTTTTGAATTATTGATTTCTTGGTCATATATCTGGTATATCTCAGTCTGTCATCTGTAACGACGGTAAATTATGATCGTCATTTGTTCCGCGTCGCTCATTGGTCCATACGTTCCACTGAATCAGCCAATCAGGAGGTTGAAAAATATTAAGCAGAATAACGGCGCTGAAACACAATGGCACAAAGACGATATGAAACCGCAATGGCAACAGAAACCCCTACGTTTCATTACGTGTTTCATAAATTTTTAATAAACGCTTTAAGTAATGAGAAAAACAATATGAATGACGGTGGAGGCTAAACTGAGAAAATGAAAAAATCCCTCCGCCGCTACATTTAAGATGGCTTCGAGGCGGACAGCGTAGCGCATGCCCGGGAATCGTTCTGCGCATGTGCAGAAGGGGTTGTACGCAAGTTTGCGCCAACTCCGTTATGGCGAGCGGGCGTTATTGTTATCCCACCCGTTTTTGAGTGCACCCCGCCTCCTCCGGCGAGATTGGCTAACGCTAGGCGCGGCGCGATTGGTAGATCAGGGTTGAGAATGCGTTTCTAGCCAATGAGCTTAAGTAAAGCGATGACGTGAGCGCCAATGTTAGTGGAGAGAAGCCGGGGTTTGTCGGAAAGTGGGTGGAGGAAAAAGGCGCCAGCATCAGTGTTTGGATGCAGTAGCAACAGCAGCGTTTATTCATGACAACAATGATGTCTGCGGTTATCCCGGACTATTTCAAGCTCTAAACGGCTTTTTAAAGCATTGTTCTGCGCATGAACGTCTTGGATTTTTGCAACGCGTGCCGTTTTATTTCGGGCATCATGAACGGGGAAGGTTTGGCGTCTTTATCCCGTGACTGTGCTTGGTCTGAACGGGGAAGGAGGAGCAGGAGATACCGAGGATAGGCCTCTGCTGACTAGGCCGCACACTGCGGGTTTTGATCTGTTTACTCTCGCTGTTTAACACGGACGCGAAGCAGGACGTCTTGTTTTGGTTAGTTTTGAAAGTTAGCACACGCGTTTACCTGGGAAGTGAAGTATTTGGGAGGTAACCCGTTGTTTTTGTTTCATTTGAACGGAACTGTTAGCGACCCCTGGCTAATCAAGTCAGGCACTAAAACAGCAGCGAGCCAGTGAACAGGAGGACACTTTATCGGATCACTTTACCACCTAAAACAGCAGCGGTTCGTAGGATAAAGGATTTGTTCGTGAGATTTGTTTTGGATTTTTTTGTATTTGGAGGCTATAAACCTCTTGAAATCGGACCGAGTGAGAGCTGGAATAGCTTAGCTTTAGCGGACGCTCAGCTGTGTGGATGTGAATGTGGGATAAAATGGACACCCCGACCATAGTGTACGACCTGGACACCTCCGGCGGCCTGATGGAGGTGAGATTGGAACAAGTGTGCATGGTTTTTAAGCGTAATCTCGCGAGATTCTCTCTTTACCGGTTTCTGTAGACGCTGTTTGGATCCATGCAAATGCAACCTGTCTGAATGGTAACTTTTAATGCACTAGGACATTTCTTACATAAATTAGATTAAGACACGTAAAGTTTACATTACAAGGCTGTTAAAAACTCGTTCCTGGAATGAAAGGCAGGGGAATGTTATCGTCTAAATGCCCAGGCCCAACAATGGCTGACACGTCCCTACTGAAGTGAGCAGGATGGAGGCCCTATATGTTCAAACACACAGTGAGCTTAAGCACAAGCTTCATCCGTATTTTGGGATCAGTAGTACAAAAGTGTTAACATATAAAGTGTGGGTGTTGTGTGTTTTAAAACGGGGACGTGAAGGTATGTCATGGTCAGTCAACACCAAAGATTAGCAGGAAAGTCCCTAAAATGTGACCAATTCATTTATGCACATGGATCCATTCTAGGGTTGGAGAATGATCATATAATACCTGCACGTGGGTCATGATATTTAGCAGTGCAACAGTCCTAAAATAATTATTTTGAACCATGTCAGAGTCAAAAATAATATATTGGTCAGTGTGTGTGTGTGTTGCTGCTAGGACTGGACACTGTGACACTTTTCTGTCTTCAGCTATACTGACAATTCAGTTACAATTAAACTTTAGGATTCAAACTCTCCTTTATTAGACCAATACAAGTCCAATCTAATGTAGCGCTATTGTTTGAGCACTAGAACCTGTATCATAACAGCCAGCTGCCACTCTGTTAGTTAGTCCGGTTCGCTCTCCACTGATAAACCAATAATACATCGATGTGCGTTGATGGATTATGGTTCTACACAACAAACAAGGTGCAAAGCAAAGTATGCAAATACAAGCTGTCCGGTGGAACCACCTCAAAAGGAAGTGATACAAATGGTACGCAGAAAGCGTAAAAACGCACCTGACCTGGGTGCAACAGAGAGAAAGCAAGAAGGCATTGGAAAGATAAGTCTGTGAAGATTCTCAGTCGTCCAGGTCATAGTAACAGTGGGTAGTAGAAGAGAGCAACTGGACATCCTTGTAGATTCTTGAAGACGTTTCACCTCTCATCTGAAAGGCCTCTTAAATCTACAAGGATGTCCAGTTGCTCTCTTCTACCATCCATTGGAAAGATATTGCTTCCAAGGAAGTGATGTCTAAAACAATGCTAAAACACAAAATACACACACAATCCCATCAACCCCCCTGTTTTTTAAACTCTACTAGTTATTTATGTTGTAAGAATCTTATTTATGTTTTGTTGATGTCAAGTCAAATTTATATTTACTTACAATGGTCTCAAAGTTACCTTAGAAAAATCTAGGCCTACAGCTCCCATTGTTCATGCCTAGGGTGATAGTGGCAAGGAAAAACTTCCTATACCTTATAAGGAAGAAACCCAAGACTCAAAAAGCGACTTGTCCTCCCTGGACAGCCTAGATGTTGTATGTAAGAAGTAAAAGTTAGCCAATTAACAAATATATAGAAATAGTTTAAATATAAAGAGTGATAAAGAAAATTATTAATGTAAATATTAATATAATAATTAAAATGGAATACATCTAGTCTACAATAAGTTAAAGATGATGATATACACAGTGTAATAAAATAATGCGTGTTGGCATATTTAGTCCAATGAAGTAAAGAGAAGTACATATAATAAAGTTATATATAAATATATAAAGTTATAATAAATTTTGTTGGACTTTAATAAAAGTTCTAATTGAGTGAGTGCTCTTATTTCATTTCTTTTGTTAATCTAGAGTTTTACTTAAATACATCTTCTGCTTGCTGTGTTCGGTTAGTTACAAATGTGTCTTAATTGATAATGTGAAGAAAAATCATGATCTAGCCTTAAACAGACTGTTTCAGAATTTTATACAGATAAAAAATACTTATTTATGCTTCAGAAATATTTTTCTTCATTCAGTGTTGTTTAAAGTATTCTAATTATATCGAATCGTGAACGAAGTATTGTGAATCAAATGAGGTTTTTTTTTTCCCTTGCATATTTAGACTCCAGTTGTTCAGAGTTGAGGCTTTGGCATCCAAAGACGGGGCACAGCTGTAAGGGTTCCCTGTGTGGGTCTCAAGTACTGTCATGTCTGCATGTAACACCCTGACCCAGCCAGAAAGCTCTGTTGGGACTCAAATCTGGGTTAGAATGGCGGTGGGCTAGTGAACGGCGCTGCTGCTGCGCCAGCCGAGAGCCACATGTACTGATACTAAAGATGGACTGTATGATCACATGATACGTCCACCAGTTTCAACTGTAATTACAAATAGGTGCTAAGACAGTCTTAAACCTTTGCACAGGATTGTGGAGATATAATCAGTATATACTAAGAGTTTACACAAAATCTTAATATGAACTCTTTCGTCTGTTTTTCTTAATATGCTGTACACAATTTTACGTGTGTGTGTGTGTGTGTGTGTGTGTGTGTGTGTGTGTGTGTGTGTGTGTGTGTGTGTGTGTGTGTGTGTGTGACCACTTTAGGACCAGCAGTAGGTTTTTGGACCATTATCTGGCATGGTAATAGATAAAGTTCTGTGAGAAATGCCTACATGACATGTGTGAAATCCTATGCAGAAGAGCTTTCAAAACTTGTAACAAGCCTTTAACCTGTGCTGTCAGTACTCAGTGGGGTTTTGTGAATATTTGAATAACTTTTCATATACTCAGTTTTTCCTGTCTTATAATGCCATAATCTACTGATGGCTGGGCATTTGATTGCTTGACATTTTAAATGCTGGATTTCAAGATGATGTAGGAAATGACATTTGATTTGAAACCCCAATGGAGCAGTGGTAGAGCGCACACCCAAAACCTTTTTGGTTAGACTATTCTCAAACCAGTACTGAGGGTTAGATGTTTGATGTCAGTGCCACATTGTTACACCTGATTCGTGACAGTGGTGGTACAGTACTAGACTACTGACCAGAATGTAGTGGGTTCAAGTCGTAGTATTGACAAGTTGCCGCTGTTGGCAGGTGCGTAACCAGGTTTGCTTGGATTGTACTTTTGTATCAGTTGTAAGGAATTCTTGCTAATGCTGTAAATGTGATGGTCAATTTTCACTGTTAGATGCATTATGTCTAAGTTGTAGACAGTAAATGCACAAGTAAATTGTGTACATATTTTTATATTTAAGATAAATGTGATCCGCTATGGTAAAAACCCGGCATACGTCGCAAATTGTACTTTTGAGTTAGAGCGAGTTAAAGTACGATAAGTGACAAAAATGCACCCCCAGATCAATTTTGAGATTTTGATGAAAATTGTAAGCTTATACCATAATCTATGCATCAAATCTATTTAAACAATAAAAAATATTCTTAAGCACCCAAAAAAACACTTTTTTTTTACGATCTGGTCTGGGTAAAATAGGCCATAAATGCCTGAAAACAAGCGAAAATCTACTCC
The DNA here is from genome assembly GCA_033118015.1 of Loricariichthys derbyi. Taxonomy (NCBI): domain Eukaryota; kingdom Metazoa; phylum Chordata; class Actinopteri; order Siluriformes; family Loricariidae; genus Loricariichthys; species Loricariichthys derbyi. The sequence continues at coordinate 84 of JAVSBU010346834.1, read as the reverse complement.
ACTCACCGGACGTGCATGGTGTATTCCAGTGCCCATATTTCGATGGAGACACGTCTACGATATTCCTTCTTGCTCTATTTTAAT
>JAVSBU010346806.1:0-10284 GCA_033118015.1 Loricariichthys derbyi | reverse complement strand
GCTGATATCACATGTGATCCCTCTTGGCTGTGTTTCCCTCTGGTTCTTCACCTTTAAAAACCTTTTAGCTATGCTGCTATAGTTACTGCTGCCATGCTGCACTAAATGGCACTAAATGGTACAAAATCTTTATTTTTGTCAACAGATTTTGTATTTTTTTGGAGTTTTTACAATAACTCAATTTTCTCTTTTCTCACTTGATCTGTGCTGGTCCTGTGGGGGTCCTGTGCATTAGAAAACAGAATAAAGTGGAATAACAAAGTATGTAGAGAAACAGATGGAACACAATCTGTAATTTTAGAACTACAATGTGCACAATTATTTTAAAAAGGGTAAATGGTAAAAGGGTTCAAATCGCTTGTCTGCCAAGTTGCCACTGTTGAGTCCTTGAGTAGGGCCCTTAACCCACAAATTCTTGGATTGTAAGAAACGTCAGTAAGTGAATGTTTCAAACCAACTTAAGACTGGCCATTAAAGTACAGAGCATAGGGGAATAACAAAATATATATTAATTGTAGAACCCCAAATTGGATTTTTATGGTTAGTGGAACTGATATAGAGGAAAATATGTGTAGAAACAAGGAGGTGTACCTAATAAAATGACTATTGAGTGTATATAACTGCTGTATGTGCAGTCTGTATTATACTATTATATTATGCTATTTACTGTATGTGTATAGGAATAGGTCGACATCATATCCATCTCTTGTGTTGCTGTAATGTTAGTAAACAGTATTGTGAGATGGTTGATTTCAGCTCCACCAGCTGTTACTGGGACCAAAAGGTTCCTCTGGGAATTTTGAAAGTGGTGTTTTGGTTAGAAGCTGCAGAATAAAAGGTAAGGAGTAAGAAAATGACCACTCCGTACTCTGCATCTCCTTGCATGAATATTTCACGAACATGTCTGCACAATACACTGGAATCTTAGATTCTTTTAATATCAGTCAGTTTAATAATTTATGTAATAAAATCTGGGTGTTTCCACTCTGCTTCTGTCTCCTCAGAGTGATGCTCAAATTGGCACTATGGAACATAACAGGGAGGCAAGGGCAAGCCAAGACAGGAGAAGCAGAAAAAGTGAAAAGTGCTTGTTTGGGGTGTGTGTGTGTGTGTGTGTGTGTGTGTGTGTGTGTGTGTGTGTGTGTGTGTTTATATACAATTGTGAGGACCAAATGTCCCCACGAGTGTAGAAATAACTTTTTTTACCTTGTGGAGATATCTGGCCAGTCACCATAAGGCAGTTAGATTTAACTTTCTTTTGAAAATCCTTACTGCTTTTTTTTTAGCTTACTGACTTTAAGGTTATGTTTTGGTTAGGGAGAGAAATAGATAATTAGCTACATTAATATTATATATTATATTATAATATTATGTAAAGGGAAAATCCTTGCAATGATAAAATGTCAAATTATTTTTTTTCTGTGTGTATATGTGTTTGTGTGTGAGTGAGAGAGAGAAAAAATAGAAAGAGAGCCATACAGAGAGAGAGAGACAGACAGACAGACAGACAGACAGACAGAGTGCCAGACAGAGAGATTATATCCAGAAACTAGAGAGGTGCATTTCCTGCAGAAAATGCGAGTATGATTGCCACGATGCAAGTGCTGGGTCAGGGTGCTCCTCGGTCCATGTATGCTGAATTAGATTTTTCTAGCTCAAAAATTGTCAGAGTTACGGCCGTCTGAATTTGTCCGTAATGTTAAGTCAATAGGAAATTTTTCTTGTGTTTTCACGCGTAGTGAGCGAATGCAATGTGCAAATTCTTAGCTATGCATGAGCAACCATGTCCCGAGAATTCTGCACGTTTCAGTGTTTGTCCCGTGACGATATCGCGAAAACTGCGGGCAAAATTGAGCGTCAAAAAACGGCCAAATAACATTGTGCTCAATGTGTTTCCTATGGCCGGAAATTTTGGGCGTGGTAAAAAGGGTGCCCCATCACGCCGCGGCTTCAAGTGCCAGGTCAGGGTGCCCCACGGTCCATGCATGCTGAATTTGATGTTTCTAGCTTAATAATTGTCAGAGTTACGGCCATCCGAAATTGGCCATAATGTTAAGTCAATGGGAAATTTCTCTCACGTTTTCACGCATAGCACGCGAATGTGACATGCGATTTCTTATCTGTATACAAGCAACCGTCTCCCAAGAATTCTGCACATTTTGGTGTTTGTCCCGTGTCGATATCTCGAAAACTGCGAGCGAAATTATGCGTCAAAAAAGGCTGAAGAAGAAGAAGATAGATGGCCTTCAGATATGGCACTCACACTAATAACTACTTATGTAAAATAAACTACTTTATGGTCAGAGCTAAATTTATTTTGTTCATGTTTTTATTTATTTTATTTAGCCTTTATTTAACCAGGTCGGTCCCATTGAGACACAATGATCTCTTTTTCAAGGGAAACCTGGCCAAAACAACAGCCTAAAACATCAGTTTCAACATTTGGACAGACAATTTACAATAACACCTTAATCAACAACAATAAAGTATACAAGGTAAGGTGTACAAATTTATAATATGTGCATCTAAACACTGAGACAGGAGCAGGCAAACCTCTGTTCTGAGCAGTGACTGGCTTTCTCGTGAAGCAGCTAAGTGCTGGGTCAGTTCGTCATTCTCTCTGATTAGCTGCCAGGAGAAAATGAAGAAAGTACATAAATATGTTACGAGTTTAAATACAGATGTTCTGTCTTGTTTGTCCATGCTTATGCATCTCTCACCACTTTACAACGCTGCTGCAGATCAACAACTTGGCCCAGCAAGGAGCTGATCTCCTCCTGCTGCCTGAAAGAATCTTCTACCTTACAAGCCAGCTCTTCTGACAGAGCAACCACCTGCTTATTCACTGATGCTACACAGAGAAAAGGAGATTGAAAGATTAGAATTGTGGATTAAATTGTGTGTGACTACATTTCATCAAGCACTGGATTTTACCATGCTACTTTAATCTGGATTTTATGATTTTAATTATGATTGACTTACAGAGCTCTTCAACGCACACCATCATCAGCTGCTGCTCTTGCTCCTCATAGCAGATGGTCTCTGATGTTAACTCATCAGCCTGCAGATAACATAAAACACAATCCACAGTCAATTTTCACAATCCATTTTCTGAATGAATCACATCTGTAAACACCCACTGGTCCCTTTCTAAAACTAAACTGCAGAACTATATTTTACTACAGGTATATGCACTTTAATGACTAATATCCATCTTGCCAACCTAGCCACAAGGGAACACTAGCAAGTGTATCTTTTGTGCCGGTCCCAAGACCAGATAAATTGTGAGGGTTGTATCAGGAAGGGCATCAGACATAAAGCACTGGACCAAAACAAACATGTGAGTTCATCGTGAAACAGTTAGAGAGGACATGGAAGTAGTTGGTGTGAGGACAGAGGATGCAGAGGACAGATTGAGGATAGAGGAGGATGACCCGCTGTGGCAACCCCATAAAAGGGAAAAGCAGAAAGAAGAAGAAGATGATCCATCTTGCCATCTTTCCAGTTAGCCTACTAACAGCCTATTTGGATGTTATAACGAGGTAATTAAACAGTGCATACCTGTGTATTACCCACATCTATAATCTGTTATAAACTAGGAACCTAACAATGTGAACATTTTGTCACCAGAACTAATTTTCAAGAAATAAACATTTATATAATCAAAATATATGGGTTTACTCCAGTGGTGGACTGTGCATTTCACACCTAGGCCTTCAGTAGTGCTCCGTCTGAATCAACCTGCCCTTCAAAAACTTAAAAAAAATGTATGGTTATAAAAACCATTTTAATATGCAGAAATACAGTATAAATAGCTCCTGTAGCCACTACAAATGCCTTTGAATAGACAAACCAATGGTGAACAAGTCTCCTTCTACTGCAGCTATAGCGACGACACACATAAAAAACCTGGTAAACTTGCAATATTATTTAGGGCAATTGCAATATTTCAATCACCAAAAAATCAGATTATTCGTAATGTACTTGTAAAAATTATTTTGTATTTCATCAAAAAAAAATTAAATTACTCTGTTGTGGGGTGACAAAACACCTATTAAACCTATCCAATCAATGGGTCTGAATATGGTGACATTGCCGTACACCTGCTAGAGGGCCCTAGTGACACAAACCCAAAATCTGATTGGTTGAAGCAACAGTTTCATCGACATTTATTAAGTGTTAGAGTGTTGAATGGATTGTGAAGGCCTCTGGGCAGACTTCTTTGACTTTGACCCTGCCTGGAAACAAATGATGGCTGAAATTTGATTGGTTAAATGCTTTAATACGAAAATACATGTCTGTAAGCAGCACAACCATCAGAAAACCCATGAAAGAAATTGGACAGACCATTTAGAATTATTTAATAAGTATTCATGGACAAAATATAATTAACATCAGTTTGTGATTCAGATATTTTTTTATGTCAGAAGAGAAGGCCTAGCAGGCCCTGATTGCCCGCCACTGGTTTACACTATATGGACACATTTAGAATGGACTTCCAAAAGTTACCATGCCTTGCCAATAAAAAGTAACAAGTATCTGTGAAGTGAAAAGAAAGTGCTTTGGATTTCAGAATTTTTAATAAATAAAATGCATTCAGCCCTCTGTATTCTTATACCCCTATATAAAATCCAGTGTGAACAATCGCCTTCAGAAGTCCACTTGTGAGTAATTTATTCTCAGTATAACTACAGCTGTTCTGTGAAGGCCTCAGAGGTTTGTTAGAGAACATAAGTGAGCATCATAAAAACCAAGAAACACACCAGACAGGTCAGGGATACTTTTGTGGAGAAGTGTAAAGCAGGTTTAGGTTATAAAAATATCCGAAGATCTGAACTTTTCACGGAGCACTGTTCAATCCATTATCAGAAAATGGAAGTAGTATGGCACAACTGCAAACCTACCAAAACATGTCTGTCCACCTAAACTGACAGCCCAGGCAAGGACAGCACTAAATAAGAAGCAGCCAAGAGGCCCATGGTCACTCTGGAAGAGCTGCAGAGATCTACAGCTCAGGCTATTAAAATATTAAACTATTAGTCATGTACTCGCACAAATCTGGCCTTTATGGAAGAGTGGCAAGAAGCCATAAGAAGTCTCGCTTGCAGTTTGCCACAAGCCATGTAGGGGACACCACAAATATGTGGAAGAAGTGGTCTGGTCAGATGAGACCAATGTTGAACTTTTTGGAATAAATGGAAAACACTGTGTAGAGGAAAACTAACGCTGCATATCACCCTGAACACACTGGAGTTTGGTCCTTGTTTGCTGCTACAACAGCCTTCACTCTCTCAAAAATCTTTGCTTTAGATTTTAAAACATGACTGTGACATCAGGTGCCAATGGTGAATAGTAAGACTCACAGCTGGCAATGCAATTAATCTCAAAGGTGTCTGATAGAGGTTTTCAATACAACCCATTCTACTGCAGCAGTTTGTCTATAGAGATTCCATACAGGTATACTTCATCTATACATATCTAATTACATTCTAATAGCCATAAAATGACCACAGACAAACAGTAATAGTAGAATGGGTCATAATGAAGAACTTCTACAATGCCCACACATTCACAATATACTTGTAAACTGTTCAAATTCCAGATGTGTAACTGTTACTCTTAGGCCCATAATCAAAGGCTGTGAGCTTCTCTCTCAACTGCTCAGCTCAACTATAGGTTGGATATGGGTATCTGCCAAATAATGAAAATATCATTACATATTGCATAACCCTGTCCTCTGAGTGGGAAGCATGGCATTCATCTCACCTCTGGCGAACGGAACAAGACCACCAAACAGTGGGCATGTGCGACTTCATGTGAACAAAAAATGGTAGGCCTAATCAGGTGTCTTATGACAGTGAAGACTCAAAAAATGGGTAGAACCTGGGAGAATAATGGATCATACCCTAGATTCAAAACAACAATGTGTAGTCATTTTTTGTTAAACAACAGTGTCCCCTAGTGGCCTACAATATGTATTTTGGTTGTTGCAACATGAATGGACAACTTCAGTAACACTACCAGCTTTATCATGCTGGTGGGTCCTTAATGTAGGCCATTTTTAATTATGTATATTATTTGACCATCTTATCTATTTGTAAAACGTCAGACAAACTCAGAGAAAACAAATTTTGGACTGTGTTTGTGTAAACTAACCGCAACACGTAGTTTCAGATTCTCTTCCTCCAGATTCTCAAGCTTCTGATGCAGGAAGTCATAATGGACAAAGTTACTGAGAGAAGAGGAGGACTCATTTCGCCTAATCCTATAACAACAGCAACAAGTTTCATGAGAGTCATAAAACTTGTGTGTTACTGCAAATGTGAAACATTTTATACAGCATCAGAGTGCCTGTGTTTGTGTGTTAAACTCACAGTGAATGTGATATTGCAGCAGGTTCTATCTCTTCAGTGCTGGCATATAATTGCAGGAGATCATCTCGCATAGAAAGCTCATGGCGCAGCTGAGCAATCTACAATAGTACAACAAATTGTCTGTTTAATAAATATAAAGCCTTAAAAATAGTAAATATAGGTAATACAATTTTTAAGTACGGTAACAAATTGCAAAAATATCCCTTTATGTATTTTTTGTATTCTAGTATACATGCACATATAGTATATACTGTATGTGCTAGTGCTCTACAAACTTTGAAACAAGGATTTAACAAACAAAGCTTCAGTATCTGACCAAAGTGAGTACACCCCTCACATTTCTGCAAATATTTTATTATATCTTTCCATGGGAAAACACTAGAAATGAAACTTGGATATAACTTAAAGTAATTTGTTATGGATAACTGCTGCATGACTTTGGACACCATGCTGCAGCTCAGTTTCAGGGTGTTAGCAATCTTCTTATAGCCTAGGACATCTTTGTGGAGAGCAACAATTCTATTTCTCACATCCTCAGAGAGTTATTTGCCAATGTGGAATATCAAGTGGCTGGTATGAGGGAATTGTACACAAAACACCAAATTTAACAGTCGTGCTCCCCATTCAAACCTGGAACCTTGTGTCACATGATACCAGAGAAGGACAATGACACAACTGGGCACAATTTGGACATGTTCACTGTTGCCAGCTATTTAGACATTAATGGCTGTGTGTTGATTTATTTTTAGAAGACAGTAAATCTTTACTGCTATAAAAGCTGTAGATTAACTATTTTAATTATATCCAAGTTTAATTTCTATAAGATTGTCCAATGAAAAGATATAATAAAATATTTGCAGAAATGTGAGGTGTGTACTCACTTTTATGAGATACTGTATTTTCAAGTTTAAGAAGTGCAACAAATTCTTTTTGAAAGCACAAGCCTAGATAAATGAGTCACCAGGGGCCTGTAAAAATATGACTAAATATGTTGGGATATGCAAATAGTGCTGACACTTGTGTTCCCTGTCAGTTGAAGACTAGACCTTGGTGTGAGAACATCTCTGGTTCAGTGTTGTTGCCACCATTATAATATATCCCCTAGGTGGAATATTCTCCATGATCAGGCTGGGGTCTTAATGTTCCTAACAGAAAAATAACATAGTCTTCTGTAGACATCAATGTTACTGTTTTCTGAGCCATCTGCAAAAACCGTACAAGCTCTTCTAGTTTCTGGTATGCATTCTACATGTTGACCTCTTCCTTTGCGATCTCCAGCTGTTCATCCAGCAGCTCGTTACGTTCTGTCAAGGCCTTGTTCTGTTTCAGCAGTGACTGGCCAATGCGAGCTGCCAGTTCTAGATCCCGCTCTTTCTGTGGACATAAAGGGTTAGGAAGTTAACCATACAGTGCCTTAGAAAAGTTTTCATACCCCTCAAACTTTTTTCCATAATTTTTCACATTATGCCCACAAAATTAAATGCCTTTTATTGGGATTGTATGTGATGGACCAATACAAAGTAGCAAGATTTTAAATTTTTTAAATAAATAAAAATCTGAAAAGTGTGGCGTGTATTTGTATTCAGCACCCTGTACTCTGATACTCTTATATAGAATCCAGTGTGACCAGTTGCCTTCAGAAGTCACCTAATTAGTAAAAAGAGTCCACTTGTGTGCAATTTATTCTCAGTATAACTACAGCTGTTCTGTGAAGGCCTCAGAGGTTTGTTAGAGAACATTAGTGATCAAACATCATCATGGAAACCAAGGAACACACCAGACAGGTCAGGGATAAAGTAGTGGAGAAGTGTAAAGCAGGGTTAGGTTATAAAGAAATATTCCCAAGTTCTGAACATCTCACAGAGCACTGTTCAATCCATGGCAGCATCATGCTGTGGGGATGTTTTTTTCAGCAGGGACAGGGAAGCTGATTAAAATTGATGGGAAGATGGATGGAGTTAAATACAGTACAATTCTGAAGGAAAACCTGTTAGAGGCAAAAGTCTTAAGACTGGGGTGGAGGTTCACTTTCCAGCAGGACAATGAGGCTAAACATATAGTCAGAGCTACAATGAAATGGTTTAGATAAAAGCATATTCGTGTGTTAGAATGGCCCAATTAAAGTCCAGACAGAAATCCCATTGCCAATCTGTGGCAAGATGTGAAAATCGCTGTTCACAGATGCTCTCCATCCATTCTGACTGAGTTTGAGCAATTTATCAAAAAGCCCATTCAGCCTCTAGATGTGTAAAGCTGGTAGAGACTTACGCCCAAATGACTTGCAGCTTTAATTGAGCAAAAGGTGGTCCTACAAAGTGTTGAATCAGGGGAACTGAATATAAATGCATGCCAGCCTTTCCAGATTTTTATTCATTAAAAAAAATTAAAAACATGTATCATTTTCTTTTCACTTCACACAAACTTGTTACTTTGTACTGGTCATCACATAAACATAAAATCCCAATAAAATACATTTAAGTTTGTGGGTGTAACATGAAGAAATGTGGAAACGTTCAAGGGGTATGAATATTTTTGCAAGACACTGTAAATGGTTGATAAGAAGAAGCATCAATGTATTGTTAGCTGAATCAAGAAATTCAGATTTTATAAATATTGGAATATATACTTCTGTCTCTGGAAAACAAGTGCAAGGTTTCTGCTCAACACTAAAATCTTGGTAATCATTGGTTTTGGATGCACTACTAAGTCAGGTCTCCTAGGTACTCTGTACCTAGGAACTATGTGTTCATACTTGGCAAGAACTGGACCTACTGGCTCTCTGAGGTGGAACTAGTTCTAAAAGCACACAATTGTGAACTGGATACTTGGACAGCATGGTGTTCCAAGAATCTAGGCCACCACTGTATGGAGTTCTAGTCCTAGAGGTACATTAAAGGCTAGGCATAAAAATCATTCGGAAAGTCTTCATACCTGTCATAATGGGGACAAGAGGGGATAAACCTCAGTGCGTGGAGTCCCGGAGGGAGGGCTAGCAAGGCGACTGGGTGGTGGCAGTGCTCAGGAGGAGGCAGTGTCCTTACACAGACTCTATACCCTAACATACCTCGGGCCTTTTGTGCTGCGGGCACCATTATTAATCAGACTTGCAGGTTGGATTCAGCCGTGACAGCATTTTAAAAGCGAGCCGTGCAGATCATTCGCCACCGGGTCATTGTCTACGGTAAGCCGCTTTTTCCATCAGTCAGCCCGGCGATCACTATGATCTGCCGCGGCTCGCACTGCTGATATGGGGTGCTTAGACGGGGTTGTAGTAGATGCGTGGGTTCCACCTATATACACTAGGCACGTCGCGAGGCTGGTGCATATAAACCGCATTTATGCGCACAATCGGGGATTGTACTCGCGGGTGCCTGCACCAGTCTCGCTCTTTTGGCGCCAAAAGGTGAGGGACGATGGTATCTGCCCTTTTTTCGTAGAGGAAGGGCGGTGTACAGTCTGGAGACTGGAGGTAACCAGTAAGAGCATAGTTTTTCAGTGCAGGGACAGTTAGCCGCATCTATGCGTCGCCCGGACTCCCTCGGCACCCCCTGCGCTCTCCGTGTGGTCGTCCAGGCAGAGCCGAACCTAAAGGGTCCACACGGGGATACCACAGGTTCCCTGTTGCCTTAGGTGGGTCATTGCTTGGGCCAGTCCCTGCACTGCACCCTTCCGGACCTCGCCTGGTCTCCCCTCGTCCCGTGGTTAGCCGGTTTGGGACATCTGGCTGTAAAACCGGTCCCACTTCACCTTAGACATGTCCTAAGCCGTCCCCAAGCTTCCTAGCCTCGACAGCCTTTAGGGGTTTGCCATTTTGGCACTTTTGTTTTTGGGCTTTTATTTGTTACTTTGCTTCCATTCCTTTTAGTTCCCTTATTTACGTTAAATAAAGCCTACCCTTATTCATGAAGCT
>JAVSBU010346796.1:0-10284 GCA_033118015.1 Loricariichthys derbyi | reverse complement strand
GGGGGGGGGGGGGGGGGGGGGGGGTGTTAATGTGTGCAACTGCTCCGAGTTAATGTGTGCAACTGCTCCGAGTCTGTGAGATTTAAACCTGAACACTCAGCTAAATGCATTCCTAAGGGAGATTTTTCATTATTTAAAACTTAAACCTAATAAAAATGATAAACTGTATGAACTCCAAAAGCACAGCACAGCACCCAGCGTGATTATCAACGTGACCCTATTTGAACTGTGTCTACATTTAACAACTGCATTACCACACATTAGCCCATGTATTAGTTTAGATCCTTTGATCTGGAATATAAACATTTTTTGTTTATATAAAGAACGTTACCGTTCCGTAAAGAACGTTTCTAACATTCAATACTGTAATTCTCTTTTCTGTCAGCAGGTGTCAGAAAGGGTTTGTTGTCTTAGTTTTCTGTCATTCAGGTGTTTTGGATAAATATAAGGCAGATTTTTATTTCCTATTACAATTCTTAACACCTCTCCCATTACAGCAAACAGTATCACAGCTGACATTTTGTCAATAATTATATACAGAAATAACACGACAACCTTTAATTTTTAATGAGTTTTATTTTTAGTATTAATCATTTTCCCATCCATTCATTCAGGGCTTCTTTCATTTGATTTGGTTTTTTTTTTTAAATCTGTTTTATAAAGGCAACCAAACAGACAAGGAAGCATGTTTTCGTAAATAACATCACAACTACGATGATCTATGGCAGCCTTCCAAACAAATCAACACACTTCCTCTTGTGATGTAGAGCACTTAAATATACCCTTTTTGTGATATGACAATAAAGAAATTAAAGACTTCAGTTTGTCTTAGACTTTTAAAACAGAACACAGAACCTACCTGCTATCGGAGTCTGAAGCGATCTCCTTCCTTCCACCGAAGCGGATCTGGCACTGAAAAGACAGGAAGAAATGAAAAATACAGTATATAAATGAGATTATTTAATCTGAGCCTGGATTAATCTTACAAAGACACATTTCAGTCGGGTTATTTAGGCTGCTGTACCTGTTTAACAGCATCCAGCAGCCTCTCCAGAAGGTGTTGTCTTTTCACGTCATGCTGCTGTGTGCCTAAAAGATCAAAATGATTATTTAAAAAAAACAGTTTTTGTGCTCAGCACAAGTCACACCTCCTGACAATCCAATATTTCTCTCGCTCTCTCTCTCTCTTTTTTTTTTTTTTTTAAATAAACGTTGTCATTTAAAGCTAATGTTAATAGAACAGAAGTTCTAACAGAACAGAAACAAGGTCTTGAACGGACATTACCATCGTCACACAGTGGATTATTTTAAACAGAAATTTTAATTAAAACAATATGATATAATTTAGCACAATGCTGCACTCCCCAATACACAAATTCTTTTATAATAACCTTAAAACACAACGAAAACAATAATAATATTAAAACGAGACCATATTTTGCCTTTCAATACAGCGATTCTAATTTTTGTCAGCAAGTGTTATAAGGCTTTGCTCGTGCTAGTTTTCTGACATTCATAAGTGAATCAGATATATACAAAGCAGATTTTATTTCCTATTATAATTCTTAAAACGTCAGACTTTAAAGTGACCGGACAGTTGATTAGATGGACGGTAAACAGTGCACGATACTCCAAAGCATGATAAAAATCAAAAAGGTTCCTGCTTATATCTCACTATTTTTAGCATCACCTGAGCGTTTATGGACTCTTAAATAGTCGCCTTTGACTTCCTCTTTTGCCAGCACACAGCTACGACTTAACCCAGAGGCCAAACTCTCTTAGTCCAGAATGTGTTGTTACATAAAATTTCAACCAAATCCATAATGAAGCGAGTCTAATCTCACACCCACAAACAGCAGGAAGAGGGTCAAGGAATCAAAGGTATTTCCAAGAATCAGTGGATTCAGGCCAGAAATCTGCTTCTCAGAAAACCGATTACTTTAAACATTCAGTGCTTTTATGCTGATGTGTCAAACCACACAAAGGGCAGGGAAGAGGAAATGAAAGATAAAAAAAGTAAGTGAAAGCAGAAGGCAGACACAAAAATGCACACAGACTTTATAAGGTGTATTCATTGACTGTGTGACAGTACCTATATTGTCAAGCCAAAATGGTCCTTTTTCAGGTTTTACCAACAAATGTTCAGACAGAACTGTGTGTGTGCACATCCAGAGTCACAGACAGGCACAGACACCCACAGACACCTGAAAGCCTGTCTCTCTGTCTGTTTTGTTAATCGCTCTTTTTGCAACTGTATCTCCCTGTTTCACTTTCACTCTAGTCTCTGTCTCGTTGACTCTCTCCATCTGTCTCAGTGTTTCTTAATTTCTGTCTCCATCCACCAAGAGTTTTGAAAATGCACTAAGAAAAGACTGGTCAAAAAAAAAAGTCAAATATTTTTCTAATAAAATGACTCAATATCATAAAAAAAACAGTTTGTCGGCATAAGGAGGTGGAAATGTGTTGGAAAAGCAAATACTGAGTTAAATATTGAGTCCTCCATTTTGGCTTGTTTCAGTCCCAGCCCTACTCGTGGAAGCCTAATTCATCTAAAGTTTCCTCACATAACTGTTGTGGACAGAAACAATTTTTTCCTGCGCATCATGGGGACGGATGGTCTCTCTCACCTATTATCTCAACGCACCTCTCTCCAAGTGTCTGTCTGTCTCTCAGTGGATTAACCTCCTGTCTGTCTGAGGGTGACAGTGGTCAGTTATACGGTACCTCCTCACAGATCTAAGAGATTCCTGGTTCGATCCAGACCCCGAGCTCCACCTGTATGGAGTCTGCATGTCCTCCCTGTGGGTTCCTCCCACTTTCCAAAGACATGCATGTTGGGTTAATTGGTGTTTCCAAAGTTCCCTTAGTGTATGAGGCCTGTGATGGATTGGATTGGTGCCTTGCGCTTTTCCAGGACCCTGAACAGGATGAGTGGATAAGATAAGATAAGATAATGACCGAATGTCTGTCTCAGCCTGCCTCTGTCTGTCTCCCTCTTCCTCCGGTGAATCTCAGTCTGTCTCTCTCTCTCGTTTCCTCTGAATTGTGTTCAGGTAACAGGAGCGCATGAATCTTTAATTTAAAGCTCTATTATGATTCAGCAGTTAGAGGAAGGTGAAGTCACACAGACCCGCTCTAACAGCTGCAGATGTTGAAACACAACTCATTAACTGCTCCCAATATTAAAAAGCACAAAACAAACCGTTTCCCTCTCACTCACCGTTCATTCTGTCAGTTAACCCCAGCATATGGCTTCCTCCTCCAGGTCTCCACTCCGTCCAAACGAGGTGCGAAACGTTTTTAATTAAAAGCCCCGTCACATCTTAAAGGTCTATTGAAGTTCCGCTATTAACGACATCAGGAAAATCCCCCCCGCATCCCATCGGCTAACCGGCTAACTGGCTAACCGAGGCGCTAACGACACTTAACGCCAGGGGGCTGTCCAAACACCGAATTTTAGCTGGTTTTAAATCTTTTTTTAGTAACTCACCACCGCCGTACTAAAAAATATTTTGTTCAATAAGTAGAAACATCAGTTTCCCGCCATGGACTCACTTTTTTACAAAAAAGCAAACGAGAACGAGTGTTGGAGAACTAGCGCTAGCCGTTACCACAAAACACATAGCGAGCGAGTTCATTTTCTCGGTCACGTGACGCTCTGTGTTTGTCATATGATCGCGCACGTTGAGTGTCGGAGTTCAAACGCCTCCATATTCACTACGCCAATGCACTAGATATAGGGTGTGTAATACCGCCCACCGTCCCTTGGCTAGTACACTATGTGTTTAAGATGAGCACTATTTAGGATCGAGTCTGGTTGATACGGTTAGTCTTACCGTCACTGTTTAACCGTGAAATCTGAAGTGTTAAGACAGCCCGATCACCTGTTGTTATTTTTTGTCGTTTAAAAAGAAATTGGTTAACATTTTGCACATATGCTACTGCCTAAATGTAAAATGTATTGGTTAAAATTTGAGCGTCTTTTGTTGTTGTGCAGAATTGTCTTTTTGTTTTGGTCCCTCCGGACCTTTGGTCTGTTCCTTGTTGTGCCGCTGTTCCTCTTTCTCTTCAGTCGGAGCTAACCGGGCTCAAATATGGAGTTGGGCAGATGATCAGTTATATTTCCTCCCCAGGTCTGAGAGAATGGTCCAGGGGCCACGGACAAAGGGGTTGTCTCACCAAAAAGCAAAGAAAAGGGACATGAGGTCTGGCACATGAAGAACAGAGGGAACAAGTACCAGGTCCTGTCTTGGCAGAGGCCCACTGATGGTCATGGTCATAAGAGGAAGCTTTGTCTCCTCCTGCCCTCCCGGCTGTGGGTCCATGTGATGCCCTGCACTGAAGCCAGGTCACTGCTGTACCCCCACAGTGCCTTCATAAGACTTTCTCACTTTCCATTCTCAATCTTATTCAGGATCTTGAAGTGTCTCCAGCCCAGGACCATATGACTGGACCACAGTCAATACCTAACCAGTCCTGTCATGGACATGCTTATCTACCCCCAGCACGACCCTGACTGGGACGACAAACTTCCAATGCTTTGTTGTGTCTGATGGATATTATATTATATATTCTGTGCTGTGTGTGTTTACGTTTTACATGGCCAATCTATGCAGCTGCTGAAAGTTTCTGTGTGTGATGTTTCAGTATGTGTCTATAATTAGACTCCAAACCAGTGATCATGCTCTGTTTTGTTACATAACCCTGTTTACATAAAGTCTGCAGCAGAAAACCACAGACCAGACCCCTAACCAGAGGAGAGCACTGGGACCCAGGAACCCACCAATGGGAAACTGGGAGGTATTTATTTCTAGAAGTTTAAAAAAATATTATTTTACTAGTCAAACTGGGCTGATTTTCTGCAACCAGTAAAACAAACACATAAGGAATGGGAAGATATGGAGGTCAGATCAGTTTTTGAGTCTCAGTCCTCCTGAGGATTCATCCTCATCACATGTATGGAGTTTTTCCTTGCCACTGTCCCCCGGCCTGCTCTGCTGGGGCTGTGGGTCTAATTTTCTGTAAATCTCCTATGAGATATGCTGTTTGTACAAGCGCTGTAGAAATAAACAAGACTTTTCAGTAAATTTATCACAAATTAATTACAAGTTTTACGACGATTGATTGAGGTTTATGACAGGTACATATACCACACTGTACATAGTACACATAGTATATTAATTGTATACTGTATCACTAATGCACTACATGTTAACAAACTCAGGTTACCGACTCATTAAATCAATAAACAATCCCAACATCTTGAGATAAAACATACATGTGTGTTCACAAGTGTGACCTGGGTTTGAGTCCCAACGGTGGATTTGTGCTTCATGATTATCTGCTCCCCAGGGAGAGGATCACAGGCCAATTTCCTTAAAATATATAGCCAAATGTATGTGGACACCCTAAAATGAGGTGTGGAGTTTGTCCATGTTTGCTTCTACAGTGACACATTTTGAACATGACTGAGGGGTAAGGTGCTCACAGCCGGCATTCCAAGTTAAGATTGGTGCTCTTTGCATGCCAGGCAAGTTCTCCATTTTGTTACAGGCTTTTGTTTTCGGGTTGTTGGTGTGTTTTTTTAACACATTTTCACTCTGTTTTTTTCTTATTCTAGGTCTGAGGGGTCCAGGCTTTATCCCCAGAGAGCATGGCACAGCCTTAGATGGGACGTCAGTCCTAGCAGCATAGTGCGTAAAGTGGGAAGCGTGCATGTACGTCTTTAAAATTTGGAAGAAAACCCACTCAGACTCCACATAAGCCAGGAATCAAACCTGTGACTTTGTAGCTGTGAGGTACCAGCATTAACCACCCCATATTTTTACCAGTAAGCACTTATTATTAGGGTGTCCGTATACATTTGGCTATACACCATATTCTGAGTCTATTAGGAATCCGTGCTACACAATCTCAGCTCTCCAGACACCGAGCATCACGTTGTTTGTGTACTGCGTCCTACAGTTGTACGTCTGCACGGTCTTTGTGGTGACCAAGGCGGTGTTTCCCTCCTCTGTGGATGGAAGTGGAAGACTGGAGTTACACTGAGACCTGCCCCCACTTTCCTCCACGGCCGGCGCTCCATCGTCAGACTGCTCGGTGATCTCGGACCCTCGCTCGCTCTCGGATGCGTCTTCCTCTTGAGCTGTCGGTCAGATTGTGATAAAACATGAGAGTTAACCAGAGGCTCTGTTCTCCAAACGCTCCACCTACCACATGACTGCAGCTCATCTGTTGCTTTGCACATTTCCTCAACCACCAGCAGAAAGGGAGCACCACAAGATCACCAGGGACCAGACAGTATTTGGCTACGCCTGTGTCTGTGGGTGTGGTGCAGCACCACTTCACTATGGGGTGAGAAAGCCCGGGAGCCAAAAATATCCACAAACCAGCTGTTGAAAACGAATCACTGTCACAGGTGTACAAAGGTGGGATGTGTGAGCAGGGACTGGAAATCCAATAACAGCAGGGCAGTTTAATTTAATGAAGCTTTACTGGAATGAGTGTAAACAAAATAATATTACAGTACTATAATACTGCCAAAAAGTATTAAAAATAACTACAAACAGCAACGTTAATGATCATAATAATCACTATTATGATAAAATATAATTCAAATAGTACTATAATAACAACAATAAATATGAATCTATAATAATTTATAACAATATTAATATAACAATACATATAATATAATAATTGCATTCACCAATTAAATAATGTTTATTTTTTTTAACAATAATGTGATATTACAGTAATAATTAAAATCACTCACTAAAATCAGTAAAGTACTAGTAACCACACTAATAATATTAATTATTAGAGCAACACTATTAATAATATTAAACTATACTGGAAAAGATTGCTATCAATAGCGAAGCAATAAAGGATCCGTGTCTAGGAAAGGTCTAGACTCGAGTCTATCCCATGTTTAGAGTTTATCCCGTGTTTAGAGTTTATCCCGGGAACTGGTTTAGTGCAGGCTGTGGACCAAAGCCAAACATGGCAGATATCGAACGATAAATAATGAACTAAGATAAGCTGCACACTTTTGAGAGACGTACGATTTACCTTTTGCGCTGGGCACGAGGCTGCAGATCTTCCTGCGTATGACGTGGAGGATCAGGGTCAGAGTAACACAAGCTCCGAAGAAGACAAACAGCACGATGAGGACCACGCGGACGTTACCGTTCCCTCCGGCCTCGTCACGAGAAGCTAAAAGTGAAGAGCGGGAGATGATTTTGTGGCTCCAGTCGAGTGATTCAGGTTTAAGGTTATTAAAGTGTACTTACATGCCGTAGGTTTACAGTAGGCCACGCACACCAGAGGTGGAGAGTTACACCTGATGGAGCAGGGCTGGCAGCTGTCGAGTAATCCATCGTAATAATAATTCCTGGCACAAATTCCCCCGAATACAGGAGTCACATAGAGCAAGAGCCATAAAGCCAGCACCATTGTACTCCAGAACATCACGAGCCATCCCGTTAGCACATCTACAGCCTTTATATAAATGCATGTATGTAAATAATCAGGGAGGAAGGGGAAGTCCCGGCAAGAGTCGAACAAATTCATCCAGACTTCACCCAAAGAGGTGCAGTCTCACAATGACTCACTATCAAACACAGGACTCACTTTAGGTCTCACCGTATCTATAACTATTCATTCATTCATTTTCACTTCCTGTACCTGCTTAACCCAACTTTATTCTTCCTTAGGGTGCTTAGGGTCGCTGTTTTGCTGCTTGAGCCACGTTCTCTCAAGATTCAGCTCACAGCTGTCTTATATTTCCCCGTAGGGTTTGCTGGTAGAATTCCATCAAACCGCCCTGCGGCAAAGCAGGTCCTGATGCTACCACCACCACGTCTCTCAGATGGGATCGATTTCGCTCATTTTCTCAAAAAGGTCTAATTTTTTCGTGTTTTTGTTCAGTGTTCTCATGCTGATTCATGAACATTAACGTTCGCTGTTGTATGAGGGAGACCTTTAGTTGTGTAGAAGTTACTCCAAGTTATTTTGCCACCTTCCTGTTGGAGAGATTGTTGATAAAATGCTCTTAAATTCCTGCTCTCCAGTCAGTAACAATCTGTCTGACTGTGAATAGCTGGAGTCCAAACTCTTTAGAGACGATTTATTAACCTTTTCTGAGAAATCTACTTTGATTGACAAATGTGTGTTTTGAAGAGCAGACTTTAATAAATCCATTATTTTTAAATACCATATTTAAATCACATCTGATTGATCATCTCATTAATTGATTCATTTCATATCCTTGATTGATTTTCATGCACTTTTCACTACAGATATTTAATATTAGATCACCTTCTTCAATAAATAAACAATCGAGTTTAATCTCCAGCTACTTTAAGGCTTTAACTCAAATCTATGTAGAGATAAACAGGAGAAATTAATTTAAAAAGCATCACAAAGCACCGGGGTATACCGTAATTAAATAAAATTGTTCTGAATCTGTTTTGTTCTATAGTCTCATTAAAAGCCCAACAGTTCATGGAATCAGGTACATTTGTTTATTTTGATTAAAACAATATTCAAGTCCAGTTCAGGTCCTTCAACAAACGTTACACGTGTAATATGTTAAATAGAGCATGTACAGAATTAAATATAAACAATATTTAAACACCACGATCAGAAATGGATCCAAAACACAAGACAGTGAGCAGGTGAACTTCCTCTAAAGGCCACGTTCTTCAAAACACTCTGGAAAAAAAGTCGAAATATTCAGTAAACTGGATTAAAGTCTCCATAGATCGATCTAAATCTTTGTTTACTCCCTCTGTAGCTAATTATTAATCTACGAATGTTGCATGAAATAAAAAAACAGGGCTCGTTTTAACCTGTGGGTCATACGGACAGCGGCGTCCTGTCCAAGCCGCTCGGTGGACGCTGCTCGGTATAGGAGATCATGCAGATATCAGTGGAGGTGCTTCCATCCGTCCTGGCTCTCCCGCTCCACCTGAAAGACCGTCTGATCCTGTCCGAGAGCCGGTCCGAGACCTTGCGGACCACCTGAGAAATCCCCTTGGCCCTTTTGAAGAGGGTCAGATCTTCGTCCAGCTCTACGGGAGGGACCTCAATGTTGCCCACGTACCAGAAGACCCACCAGATCAGGCTGAGGAAGATGACCACAGCCCCGGAGTAGATCAGGAGGTCGTTAAAAAAGACGTCCCAAAACACACCACAAAGGAGGATTGAGAGTCCCAGGAAGTCGTGGAGCACAGCAAACCAAAATGAAAACTTGCAGCGTCCAACCCCCTGCCCTTTCCTCTCCATGCCCGAGTCCCTCTGCTTCTCCATTCACCAAAAAGGTCTGTACAGGATCGTGCAGAATGAGGTGCACAAGTCCTACAGCAAGGACACAACTCGAGAGCTTGGAAAAGCCCAAAGTACGAGACGAGGGACGGCAATTACGATTTTATCACTCAACTCTGACAGCAGCCTTTATACACACTTATAGCGCAGACCAAAACTGGGCCAGAGGCAAGAGGTGTCCCATCACAGGTCAATGACATGAAGTACACTGCCCGGCCAAAAAAAAAGGTCCCCACCTGAGGGGGCGGAGCTATGATCTGGGGTTGCTGCTGCGGTTCTGGGTCAGGTCTCAGTTCAGTAACATTCTGAGTCCAAAGAATGAGGTCAGCTGATACCTGAATATACTGAACCACCAGGTTATTCCATCAATGGATTTTTTTCTTCCCTGATGGCTCACCTATATGCCAAGCTGAACCAATACCAGGACTCATGGAGCTCAAATTGTGAGAGAGGGGTTCAGGGAGCATGAGACGATGTGGAAACGATGCCACAGCAAATGCGTGCCATAATCAAAGCTAAAGGTCCAATCAAATATTAGTTTGTGAATCCCCCTTTTTTTGGCCAAACAGCGCAGCTTCATAAACACAATGATTTTAATACATAAACAGGCCTGTTTGAGTCAAAACAATATTTAGTTTGTCAAGCTGGACGGGATCAGTCCCTCCACTCCCTCAGATGCAGCCAATCGTTTTTTGTACACGACTCAAATCTGAGTCCCACCAGCATCTAGTTATAAAGCTCCACAATCGTCTGAGGGAGGGGAGGCTGAACATGGGGATGATCCAGTGGACACTATTCTATGCTTAAAATGAACTCGCTCTGTCTCAAATGTACAAAAACAAAACATCGAAAAGATTTTTGCATGCAATTATCAAAGTTTAACTAAAAACAAAGAAGAAAAAAAAAAAAAAAAAAAAAAAAAAAAAAAAAAAAAAAAAAAAAAAAAAAAGAAAAAAA
>JAVSBU010346786.1:0-10285 GCA_033118015.1 Loricariichthys derbyi | reverse complement strand
GGTGTGATCACTCCTTTTTAGATGCAGACTAACGAGCAGATCTAATTTGATGCAGGTGTTAGTTTTGGGGATGAAAAGTTACAGGGTGATTCCATAATCTTTTCCTCAGAATTGAGTGATTCCATATTTTTTCCCTCTGCTTGGTCTAATAAAGTAACTGTTACTGACTGCCACAATTTTTTTTTTTATTTCTTTTAATGTTTCTTAAAGCCAGAAAGTTGCCATTTGAAATGACTTTAGTTTTGTGTCATGTCTGTGATCTGCTTTTATTTCTACAAAATTAAACAACTGAATTAACATCCTCGGAGGCCGGTGATTCCATAGTTTTTGCCAGTGGTTGTACATCATGATATAGACACATACAGTACCTTGCAAAAATATTCATACCCCTTGAACCTTTCCACATTGTTTCACATTACACCCACAAACAAATGTATTTAATTGGGATTTTATGTGCTAGACCAATATAAAGTATCAATTATATGTTGATGTGTAAAAATTATAAAAGGTTTTCAAAATTTTTAATAAATAAAAGTTCTGGAAAGTGTGGTGTGCATTTGTATCCACACCCCCGAGTCAATACTTTGTGGGTCACCTTTTGCTGCCATTACAGCTGCAAGTCTTTTGGGGTTTGTCTCTAACAGCTTTGCACATCTAGAGGCTGAAAATTTTGCCGATTCTTCTTTGAAAAATAGCTCAAAGCTCAGTCAGATTGGTCGGAGAGCGTTTGTGAACAGCAAATTTCAAGTCATGCTACAGATTCTCAATGGGATTTAGGTCTGGACTTTGACTGGGACATTCAATTGTTGTTCTTGCTGTATGTTTAGGGTCATTGTCCTGCTTGATGGTGAACGTCCACCCCAGTCTCAAGTCTTTTGCAGCCTGTAACAGGTTTTCCTCCAGAACTGCCCTGTGTTTAGCTCCATCCATCTTCCCATCACCTCTGACCAGCTTCCCTCTCCCTGCTAAAGAAAATCATCCCCAGTGGTATAGTGTTAGTGTTCTGCCACACATAGCATTTTGCATTTAGGGAACAGTGCTCCATGGGATGTTCAGAGCTTGGGATATTTTTGTAATCTAACCCTGCTGGTGTGCTCTTTGGTATTCAAAATGCTATTTGATCACTAATGTTCTATAACAAACATCTGAAGCTTTCACAGAACAGTTGTAGTTACACTGAGAATAAAATACACATAGGTGGAAGCTATTTATTAATTCGGTGACTTCTGAAGGCAGTTGGTCATAGTGGATTTTACACTGAACAAAAATATAAATGCAACACTTTTGGTTTTGCTCCCATTTTTCATGAGCTGAACTCAAAGATCTACGATTTTTCTTAAGTACATAAAAGGCCCTTTTCTCTCATATTTTGTTCACAATTGGGTCTAAATCTGTGTTAGTGAGCACTTCTCCTTTGCTCAGATAAACCATCCACCAGTCACAGATGTGCCATATCAAGATGATGATTAGACACAATGACTATTACACAGGTGCCCACAATAAAAGGCCACTCTAAAATGTGCAGATTTACATTATTGTGAGAATCTGGGGGGTTCAGGAAACCAGTTAGTATCTGGTGTGACCAACATTTGCCTCTCACAGTGCAACACATCTCCTTCGCATTGAGTTGATCAGGTTGTTGATTGTGTCCTGTGGAATGTTGGTCCACTCCTCTTCAATGACTGTGCTTAGATATTGGCAGATGTTGGATATTGGCAGGAACTGGAACCCGCTGTCATATACGCCAATCCAGAGCATCCCAAACGTAGTCAATTGGTGTCCAGTGAGTATACTGTTCACGCAAGAGATGGGATGTTTTCAGCTTCCAGGAACTGGGTACAGATTCTTGCAACTTGGGGCTGTGCATTATTATGCTGCAACATGAGCTTATGGTCATGGATGAATGGCACAACAACAGGCCTCAGGATCTCAACATGCTATCTCTGTGCATTCAAAATGCCATCCAAAAAACTGCAACTGTGTTCGTTGTCCATAACATATGCCTGCCCATACCATAACCCCACCTCACCATGGTCCACTCGATTCACAACATTGACAACAGCAAACCACTCACCCACACGATGTCATATACGCAATCTGCCATCTGCTATGTACAGTGAAAACCAGGATTCATCCATAAAGACAGCACCTCTCCATTGTGCCAGACACCATTGAAAGTGAGCATTTGTCCACTCCAGTCAGTTACGAGGACAGACTGCAAGCAGGTGGAGCCCCCGATGACGATTGTTACAGCAGCTGTCTGGGTGGCTGGTCTCAGATGATCTTGGAGGTGAAGATGCTGCATGTGTAGGCCCTGGGGGTGTGGTTAATCAGCATCTTGATATGCCACATCTGTGACTGATGGTTTATCTCACCAATGGAGAAGTGCTCACTAACACACATTTAGAAACAATTGTGAAAATCTGAGAGAAAAAGGCCTTTTTTGTACATAGACTTAGATCTTTGTAAAAGTCTTAGATCTTTGAATTCAGCTCATGAAAAATGGGAACAAACCCAAAAGTGTTGCATTTATATTTTTGTTCAGTGTACCATGCCTCCAGTAGTATTCAACCCCCTGTAGATTTTGCAGGTTTACACATTTGGATTTAACTTATCATTTTGAAATCTGGACTATAGATGGGCCTGGATATGTGAAATGCACTGCAGCAAACGAATAATCTTATTTCTCTGTTTTTTAATTTTTTTTTACAGATTTGCTAAGTTTACCAGAGGGTCAATTATTATTCAACCCCTCACATCACCAGAATTCTGTGTGGTTCCCTCAAGTATTAAGAAGTAATTGAGGTATTAA
The DNA here is from genome assembly GCA_033118015.1 of Loricariichthys derbyi. Classification (NCBI taxonomy): domain Eukaryota; kingdom Metazoa; phylum Chordata; class Actinopteri; order Siluriformes; family Loricariidae; genus Loricariichthys; species Loricariichthys derbyi. The sequence goes on along the minus strand of JAVSBU010346786.1, from coordinate 7,473 downwards.
GAACAATGAGCTTCACATTATCTGTTTTTCTCCACCTTTTCTGGCTATAAAAGCCCCTCCCAAAACAAGTGAACAGCACTCAAACATTGTCAACATGGGAAAGCATTCCAAGGTCATTCATGGAGAGTCACAAGGCTGGCAAGAGGTACCAAAACCCTTTCCAAGGAATTAGGCCTACCTGTCTCCACTGTTGGAAGCATCCTTCTGAAGTGGAAGGCTTATATAACTGTTGTTAACCTTCCATGGCCTGGACAGCCTTTCAAAGTTTCCTCTTGTGCCAAGGCCAGGCTTGTCTGAACAAATAAGACTGACCCAAGGACAATGAGGAAGGAGCTCCAGGAAGATCGCATGGTGGTGGGCACATTGGTTTCAATAAATACCATAAGTAACATACTCTACCTCAATGGTCTCTGTTCCAGGTGAGGTACCTTTACATTCAAATCATCATGTCAAGACCTGTCTAAAGTTTGCTCATGATCACTTGGAGGACTCTGAGTCAGACTGATTCAAGATTCTCTGGTCTGATGAGACCAAGATCGAAGTCTTCAGTGCCAACCACACCCGGAGCATTTGGTGAAACGATGGCACTGCCTACAACCCCAAGAATACAATCCCTACAGTCAAGCATGGTGGTGGCAGCGTCATGTTGTGGGGCTGCTTCTCAGACAATGGGCCTGGCCAACTGTTCTGCAACCACAGGAAGATGATGAATAGCACAGCCTACCTGGAGATTTTGGCCAAAAATCTCTGCTCCTCCATCAAGGATCTTAAAATGGGCTGTCATTTCACCTTCCACCAGGACATCGACCCCAAGCACATGGTCAAGACAACCAAGGCCTGGATTACGAGGGAAAAGATTAAGGTGTTGTAGTGGCCTAGTCAGTCTCCCCACCTTAACCCAAATGAAAACTTGTGGAAGGAGCTCAAGATCAAAGTGCACAAGAGATGCCCAAAGAACCTAGAAAACTTGGAGAAGATCTGCATGGAGGAATGGGCCAATATAATTCCAGAGACCTGTGCTGGCCTGATCAGGTCTTATAGTAAGCGATTAATAATAATAATTGTAACTAAGGGCTATTTCACAAAATATTAATCCTAGGGGTTGAATAATAACTGACCCTAATATTTATGTTTTGAATGTATTTTAATTTCATTGAGCAACTTATATATTTTTGTTTTTAATATTTAGGCATCTGTTAATAAATGTTACTCTTGTTCAAAATTTGAAGGCTGTGACTTATTTGTCATTCAACAAGCCATCCAATATTACATATTACATACACAGTGGCCAAAGTATGTGAACCTTTGCTTTCAGTATCTGTTGTGACCCCCCGGTGCAGCAATAAGCATTTCTGGTAACTGTTGGTCAGTCCTTCACACTGGCTTGGAGGAATTTTATCCCATTCTTCTGTACCTAATGAGATTATGAAAAGACTATGTCTAATGAAAACACTGATTCAACGCTCTGAAGAAACAACAGATACTAAAAAGTGGTGTGGGCGCTAGAGGCTGGCCTCACACAACAAAAATAAAGTATCTGTCGTCAAAACCCTGAACACTGAAAATACACAGAGAGATAATCAGATCAAAATGCGAGCAAAACCGATAAACCGAGAATGGATACAAGAGACCCGAAACACAGAGAGAAAAATAAAAAAAAAATGGCAGAAAACCAGCAATAGCGAGAAACACCAGAAACAAAATTCCAGTGAGCCATGACATGGAAGCAGTCAAAGGACACAACGTGGAAACCTGGTGAACGCCCATCTTTTAAAGGTGTACCTTATGCGCCCTAATTATCACCTCATGTGTCTCCGTGAACCCTGAGCAGCTTCGGACGGTTTCGTGGACAGACCCTGACCTCTAGGAGTGAGGTCAGGGAGCGAGAATTGCATCTTGTGACATTTTCCTCTCCCACCCTGAGGGGCGGTTTCAGATGACCCTAAACCTGCTGCACGATTGGCCCGGAACTCTTTGACCAGTACTGGGGCCAGGATACTGCAAGCCAGAACCCATGAACGCTCACCTGGACTATACCCCTCCCAGTCAACCAGGTACAGGGACACCCCTTGGATCTGCCAAGAGTCCAAGATGCGACAAACTGTGTGAGCCGGGGCTCCCTCAGTAAATCGGGAGGAAGACAGATGGGCCATAGGTGCTGGCCTGCCCTTGTGGTTGGCCTGCCGGTGGGGTCTCAGGATGAGGACCCCCAGGAGAGGGCTGATGGCACAGTTAGAGGGTCGGTGTGGAAGCCTGAGACATGCTTCATGGCTTTGAGGAGCCCAGGAGAAGATGGTGTAGCCCTGCCAATCCACGATGGGATTGTGCTGCTGGAGCCATGGAAATCCCAGGACTAGGCATAAATGAGGAACCTGGGTGGCCAGCAGTGAAACCAGCTCCCTGTGGGACTTGATGTGAAGCTCAACAGACTCAGTATGGTGGGTGACTGGTTCGTCCCCTAGGGGATGCACATCTATGGCAAAGATAGGCGTTGGCTGGGGAAGATGCTCCAAGGCTAGGCCCAGGGTGCAGGCCAGACCTTCATCAATGAAGTTAATGACCACCCCTGAGTCGATGCTGCTGGATGAGTGGCCACTTGCCACCACCTACCTGGGCAGCCAGGAACAGCCCTGAAAAGGGGAAAAGTGGGTTGGGACCAGAATTGGGCTCCTAACCTGATACTTGGGCTGTCCATCTCTCCAACAGCTGATGAGTATGGTCCATGATGGCAGACCCTCCCATTTGCATGGTTTCTGGGTCTGGGGGTTAGAGACATGGGTGCAAGGGGCTAGGGTGAGGGGTCAACACAGGTTGAGGTGCACCACTAGGGATGGGATGTTCCCTGTCCCGCTGCCTCAGCATTGAGCTGGGTACAAAGCTCCTAGAGGTTTTCTAACAAGTTTGGGGGGGGTCATGAGCTGCCAGCTCATCTTTGAGGTGCTTGCTCAGGCCCTTTAAAAAGATGCCATGTAGGGCCTCATCATTCCACCCAGACTCCGCGGCCAGAATCCGAAAGTCAATGATATAGTCAACTACTTGCCAGGAGCCCTGGGTGAGCTCTAGGAGCCAGGGCGCAGGATTTCACTCGCCCCAGGGGTGATGAAACATCACCCTGAGGGCCCAAGTGAATGCCTCTTCAGTGTAGGAGGAAGCCCCAGCACCTGTTGGGTTCCCCGGGGTAGCAACAGGGTAATCACAGCTAGGGGGCATGGCTGGGACTGGTGCCAGAGACAGAGGTGCTGGTGCGTATAAGGCCTGTACCACAACACCTAGCTGATTGAGCATGGCGGCGATCTTGTGGAGCTGTTACATGTGGCGACCGAGCACAGCTCTTTGGAAACTGATGGCCTGCTGGATGTCAGGCTTGTCAACACTATGTCCACGGGCTGGTTGCATCCTTCTGTCATGATATGGGGATGAAGGACCTATCTGCAGGGGGCAAACGGTAGGGGGTATGTTAATTATGCATGTCAATGAGTGGCAATGGTGGTGGGTCCCGACTGACCTTATGCTGTCTACAGCCTTAAAGGTTACCTTGGCCTTCCTGGTGCCTACTCTTTCTCTCCCCTTGGCAGTAGAGCCGGTAACCTCTGACCCTATGGGGAAGGGTAACCACCGAAGATGCCATCACTATGACGGGCAAGGACAGGTTGGGAAGGAGAAGGGCTGAGGAATTGGACAGGAAAAGGATGAGAACTAAAGGAGGAGAACTAAGGGGCAAAATAGTACAAGGAGAAGCGAAAAAGGCATCTTAACAAAAATAGCGAGACAGAACTCAAGTGCAAAAATGAACTAAGAAAGCGAAGGGGACAGGAGAAATGAAAACACAGAGTCAACAATCTGTAGAAATGACAGAAACTAAAAAGGGGTGTTGGGACTAGAGGCTAGCCTCACGCAAATGAAACTAAAGTATCTGTCATCAAAAACCCAAACGCAGAAAATACACTGAGAGATAATTAGACCGAAATGCGAGCAAAACTGATGAACTGAGGACACATGCAAGAGACCCGAAATGCAGCGAAAAAAGCTGAAATAATGGAAAACCTGAAAGGCAGAGAAAAAAAAATCCCAAATGACGGTAAACGTAGCGAAAGCGAGAAGCACAAGAAACAAAATACTCGTGAGCCATGACTCGGAAGCAGTCAAAGGATGTGATGAGGAAACCTGGTGAACGCCCATCTTTTAAAGGCATCTGCACAAGTGTACCTCATGCATCCTAAATATCGCCTCATGCGTCTCCATGAACTTGGAGTGGCTTTGGGCAATTTCTGAGTGCTGACCCTGCCAAAGACCCTGTTACCTCAAGGTTGATCTCTACTGGCATCCCTCTGCAAAGGAATATCATTACCAGCTTTCCCCGGAAACTCATGCTGCAGTCCTACCAAGGGGCAAATGGACAGGTAGGTGGTGATACCCACGAAGGGAAGAGAAAGGGGCATGGCTAGCAGGGACAGCCTCGTGGCTGAATATTACAAGTAGTGCAGATCCCCTTGCGGCTGAATGCTGAGAGTAGTATGGATACCCTAATGGTTGAATAGTGCGAATAGTGCGGATAGCCTAGCAGCTGAGTTTCATGAACAGCGTGGATAGCCTAGTGCTTGAATTGTGTGGATAGCCTAGTGGCTGTGAAGTGTAATATATGTATGTATATATGTATATATATATATAATACATCTGCTGTGGAGATAGGCCTCCTAACATGACTACACTGAAAAGAATTTGATGCCTACTGTTAAGTATTGTGGACAGTCTGTGAAAGTTTGAAGGTGGTTTTTCCTCATTAAGGTACATGGCATCATGGACTCCAGTGAAACATCAGAAAAGTTTTTCATCAATATCTTTGACTCCCAAGTAACAGTTCATCACTGGTTTTTCCAGCAGGTCAATAATACAGAACATATGTCTAAAGCAAAAAATAAGTGATTTAAACCAAATCATCCTTCGGCTGTAGGTGTTCCATGATCAAATCCCGATAGGAAATCTGTGGGCCGAGCTCTAGATTAGAGGGCAAAAGAGTTCCTAAGGCCCTGAGTGATCTGGAGAGATTCTGTAAAGAGGAATATTTTTTTCTTGTTCTGTTCTATTCTCCAAGATTATAAGATATCATAGGAGAATAGTAATTATATTATAAGAGAAGACTAATTGATATTTTATTGGTAAAGGGAGATTGTAAAAAATATTAATTGCAGGGGTTCCAATAACTGTTGCACTTGTAATTTTATTAAAAATAATTATTTTTTAGTATGGGAAGACTAAATTTACTGCAATTAAAGGTTGCCTTTTCTCAATTTTCAGTGTGAAATTAAACTACTTTAAAAATATTTATTTCTTATAATTCCTCTTTACCCGGAGTGCCACTATTTGTGGAGGGCTCTGTATGTGCCAAACCATGTTAACTAATGCTACAACATGGGTATTTAAATAAATCAATCAAAAAATAATACTGATAATGATGCACTTGTTATAAAAATATTACAAATAGTAAGTCACCCTGGATAAGGGCATCTACTAAAATACATAAAATATAAAAATGCTTTACACTTAGACTGTCACGGTGTGGAGGGCAAGGTGCAAGACAAGCAAGACAGCTGCATTAATAAGGGTAGGCTTTATTGAATGTAAAATAAGGCAACTAAGGAAACATAAGCAAAACAACACAAACAAAGCCCAAAAAATGAAACAAAAAAAAATGCTAAAAACTGCTAGACCCCTAAAGGCTGACAGGCTAGGGCATGTGGCAATGACTAGGACACATCCAAGGGGACCACTGGGACAAAGGGGAGGCCCATCTGTGCGACCTGCTTTTTTAACAACGTGAATCCAATATGCGAGGCTGATCTCCATGCTTGCTGATGACTGATCGCGCATGCGCAGGACATGCCTCACTAGATTCAGCTGTGACGTCAGGCTCACACCATGTTAATCAGTGCAAGTCTGGCATGCAAGCTGATGGTACCACCCTCAAAAGCTGTGGCTCCTGAAGCCCCTTAAAAGTAAGCGAAAGAAAAAAGAAAACAGGATAAAACACAACCTAAAAAGAGCACCACAAAGCTAAGAAAAACAAAGCTAAGGGCTAACAAAAAAGAAAACATGGCTAGACTAACGGCTAGCAGGGCCCAAATCTTAGGCCGAAGCTAGATTTACAGCTAGCTAAAAGGAGGGAAGCTAGGCTGACAGCTAGCACAGGATGACCAACCCAACCCATGGCCAATCCCACTTACTGAGTAATAATAATAATAATAATAATAATAATAATAATAATAATACATTTTAATTGTATAACACTTTACATTTGCAAGACAAATAACAAAGTGCTACAGAGGGTTAAAACAGAAGCGTAAAACAACAATCAAGTACAACAATAAAATAAAATAAAAAATAAAAGAAATCAAAAACAAAATTAGCAACTAAATTTCATAAGCTTTCTGAAATAAAAACGTTTTAAGAGAGTTTTTAAAAGAGTTCACCAACTGTGGCACCCTCAGGTGGACGGGCACGGCATTCCACAGGCGTGGTGCTGCTGCCTGAAAGGCTCTGTCCCCCATTGTGTGAAGTTTGGTTTTGTGGACTTGGAGGAGGTGACTGTCTTTTGAGCAGAGGCGTCTCATGGGCTCATGGGGGGACAGCAGTTCTTTTAGGTACACTGGTGCACTGCCGTAGACACACTGAAAGGTCAGGAGGCAGATCTTGTATTCCACACGGAACTTAACAGGAAGCCAATGGAGTTAATTGAGTATAGGGGTTATGAGTTGAGTGGCAGCACAGTTTTGAATAGACTGGAGGCGTTGTAAATTTCTTCCAGAGATTCTGATGAGGAGTGCATTACAGTAAACCAATAATCCTGTTTAAGCTATCATAATAGGGCAGCACGGGCCTAGAGTTTCAACCCACTGCTGTAAGGATCTCCACATTTATAGAGTCCAAAATTAGTGTCACAAACCAGCCATCCGAACCTTTGCCACCAGGTGGCGCAACTTCCACTGTCATGCCCCAAATAAGAAAAAAAAACAAAAACTAGCTAGTCTAACAGCTAGCACAGAATAACTTAGAGGAAACTGTGGATAGTCTTATGGTTAGCTATAGGAGCAGAGCTAGACTGATGGCTAATTGCATGTGGCTGCGGCTAGTCTTATGGCTAGCTAAAAGAAAAAAGGGGGTAGGGGCGGGCGGGTGGAAAAAGATATAAGCGCAGTTAGAAAAATGCACTAGCCTGAATGAAGGGTTTATTCTTTATCCGACTCCTCTTCCCGAATTGTAGGTTTATTCGTCTTAGGCTAATTATCATGTGCCAATAGAATCCGCGTGGAGGAACAGAGGCCATACCAACAATGTGAGGAACAGAAAGTTTATTGGTGTGGTCTCGTGCTCAAAATGTCTGCGTTCACAGCAGAGAATATATAGGATACAAGAGAGGGGAGGGGGTTTTCTTGGAATGTGAAGAGAGAGACATAGAGGGGGATGCATAGCCACAGA
>JAVSBU010346776.1:0-10286 GCA_033118015.1 Loricariichthys derbyi | reverse complement strand
TACAGAGTCGTGACGGGACCACTGCCGAGTCTGATACAAACAGCTAGTAACTTTCCAACTCACCTACTCACTAAATCATTCTTTCTACCGGTAACAGGCAAGCCTCGACATTCCAGCTACCTCTTAAGCTGAACTATGCTGTGATCCACGATAGTTTCATGCAGAAATGTCGCTCCTTGAATATTCTTTTCACAGAGAGTGATGAAAGGTTGAATACTTATATGTACGAGTAGCCACGTGGAAACGTTTGTCTTAGACATCCAGGTCAGTCGTGACGTCATTCGGACTCCACGCTATTGCACCCATAGACTAATAATAGCATAATATACTATAATATAACATACATTACATGCCTATGATTTCGCCCTGCTTCTTTCGGTATTATGGCAACTGGCATACTGTATTGGTGCATTATCATCACCAACTAGACTGGATTATGTGCATCATGATGGGAAAAATTAACTATTTAGTGTTCTATTTAAGGTGATGTTAGAAGTCATAACATTGTGTTCTAATTTGGGAGCAAAAAAATTCAAGCATTTATATCGAGAGCAGCAAAAGGTTCTCCGATCTCAATCCAATAGAGCACTCTTTGTATCTGGAGGACTGATGTCATAGCTGTGCAGCTGACAAAATTGTGTGACGTTATGTCATTATGGAACAAAAAGGGGGCCAATCCGGTTCTAGCAAGGTGTATCTAATAAAGTGGAAAGCGACTGTACATACTCCTTATATACCCAGAGTGACAAGGACTATGATGGAATGAGATGCTGCAAGACTGCTTTTTTCGACTTTTTTGGGTTTACCAACCGCAAAACATGTTAAACCGTTTAATTTGAGTTTGTATAAATGGCGGGATGACTGTAGAGTAGTTAACTAGTTTGATTAAAGCAAAGACAGGTTGGGGACATTGTATGGAATTTGTAATCAAATGACCTTTTCCAGTAAAAATGGTCTTGTGGTTAAGGTACTGGACTATGGACAAGGTGGTCTAGAGCTCAAATCCCTCCCCTGCCAAACTGCCACTGTTGGCTCCTTGAGCAAGACTCCTAAACCACAGTTGCTTGGATTGTACAAGTGACCTCCACTGCTTAGTAAAAATGCCTCAAACTCCAGGTCTACATAACGCACAGGAAGCTACTGAAACAAAACAGCGTTGCTTAGCACTGCTCCACTGTGCTGTCAATGGAAAACGTTTGCTGCTGATTAACTTGCAGCGCTTACCCTGGAGATCTCACACTCCTCACATGGCCTTCCCTTTTAAAACCCAGAACGTGATGTCATGAACTCCTCATCAGCGCTCGTGAGATGATCTCTACCGGCCCCACCCTCCCAAACAAAACCCACACCGAGAACGTGCGTGCCCAGGCACCAAACAAACCCGCCGACCTCCAAAGCTAACGCACCGAAAGACATTCTCAGGGGTGGATTAGCGTACAGGATGAAGTTACACAACAGTCTGAACTTTTAATGTACATCCCACACTGTCAATGCTCCTAACACACACAACTGAAAGTTTTATTCATTAATCACAAGAGTCATGGCTCATTCCCATAAACGTGGGCAGGACAGAACATGTTTGAGCTTAACGAAGAAAAAAAGTACCATTCCTTATTACGTTAAAGCCTTTGCTGTGAGGCAGAAATGCTGTACTACTGCTAACAATATCAGAGAGCAGACATAACACAAAGCATGTGCACCGCAATCTAATTAGAATCATAACTAACAAGAAGCACGTGGTCAAAAGAGCTCTCTGAACTCCACTACAGCCCCGAATCTCCAAATTAAAGCGACTTTCACAGCAGGGCCATGAAACTCGTTAAGTACACCCGATATGGAAAGCGCAGTAGAAAAGTCTTAGGTCATCATTAGATTTGTTGTTTTAGCAAATGGTACAATAGTCACTTCTATTAATTTGAATACAAACAGAAAATGTTTATGCAGTATTAAACTGGAAAAGATCTGGAAGCTTCTGTAGGCTATGTTGGTATCATAGAGCTGCCAAGTCAAGCCTTCTACAGTATGAAGGACCTTGATCAGGAATGGTCTTTTTTTGAAAGGGTAGCAGCCAAGAAACCATTTTTTGAAAGGTATCAAAAAGCTAAGAGATGCTAAAGCTCATAAACTGGAGTGAGGAATCAGGAAGGAAGAATTTCACATCCAATCATCAGCACCATGTTATATGGTCATTATTCAAATGCTAAAACTGGACTGTGGAAGTTTAGCAAATAAGGTACTGGACCAGACGGTTCAGGGTTCAAATCCCAGCTCTGCCAAGCTGCTGCTGTTGGCTATTAGAGCAAGACCCTTAACATGCAATTATTTGGAATTCCATCAGCGGTGAGTCACTCTGGGTAAGATTAATGTTATAACTGTAAATCTTAATACAACTAATCTAATGATGGCCTAGGATATTTGCACAGTATTGTATATACACGCTAAAACTTTTCTGGTCTCTTATTTTTGGAATTTAAAACTTATAAAACTAATTAGACAAAACATCACAAATTTCCTGTATATCATATGTATGGTCGTTAAACACTAAAGGTGATTTTTTTTTTCCACGTAATTACCGGACTATAAAGCGCAGTATCAATAAATGGATCTAATTCCATATACAAGGCGCATTCAGAGAAACAAAACAGTCAAATAAGTCTAACTTTATTCAACTCATTCACATTAACTCTAAACATTGTTCAGTTCTAAGATAAAATACAAAACAATACACTCACTTTTTTCAGTTCATTCTTCTCCGTAAATCCATTAAATCCATCATGCTCAGTGTCTGATATAAACAGTGGAGCGATTTCAGCATCAAGCATGTCTGGATCTCTCAATATTATCATCCCCTCATTGCTGTTACTTAGCTGTTTAGTGATGATTCAGCCCTTCGTGAAAGTTTGAATTGAGACTGTAGAGACGCTTCTACCTGCTGTTCTCTGTTCAATATCGTCCTCTAACTGTGGCCATTGTGTTTTGTTCCCTCTAAAATGCTGTTTGGTCTTAATTTCAATTTGTAGAGTAAAAACCTCCAGCAAACGATCCTCCATTACATTGTTTCTAGAGCCACACGTTGCAGCCGGGTACCGTAAAGCAGCGTCTAGACATGCATTAAAACTTAGTGTAGAGAGTGTTTGGTCTTGGTGTTTGGTGCAAATCATCTTCATGCTTTCTCCACTTCCACATCACTGATTAATAAATGTTAAAATTTCTCGCATGTTCTATTGTGCATATTATAGCCTTGAGTTTGAAATCTGCTTCATAATCATGTCTATTAACAGACACCATTTTGACTTCATAAACACCCTGACTACGGTTACCGTAATGCTCCTAAAATCCGTCAAGCACTTCGGCTTGGTTGCTTACCAAAGCCATTCTAAAACATTTTGACCATGTACCACATAAAATCAGTCAGTAAGCATAACCAGAATCCATATATAAGTCACCGGATAAGGCAAACTGTTGATTTTTGATCAAATTAAAGGATTTTAGGTGCGCCTTATAGTCCGGAAAATACGGTAAATTAATTCAAGCTTGTCTATAATTACCATCTAAAACACCAAAGGCAACTGCCGGACATCAAATTTACTCGCCCTCCATTAGAATTTTGCCAACTCTGTATAAAAATATAATTTCCAGAGCCAAACGACCTTTATTTGTGTGAGAAGGAGCCACGTCTAGCAATTAAATCTAAAACTGTGAGGATGGTGATGTCTGTATTTTCTCTCCTGGTATACATGTTTGTTCACTCATTTTTAACTTTAGTCATGTATTGTTTTTTGTGGTTATGGTTAACTATGAGATATTTTCATCTAAGCTATCCCAAACATCATATGCCTAGTAATGACATTGGACACTAAAAATAGAAGTATAAAAAGAAACTAGAAAGGTGCATTTCTTGCAGAAAATGCGAGTGTGATTGCCACGATGCAAGTGCTGGGTCAGGGTGCTACCTGGTCCATGCATGCCTATTTATGTTTCTAGCTGAAAAAGTGTCAGAGTTACGGACATCGGAAGTTGGCCGTAATGTTGAGTCACTGGGAAATTTTTCTCGCGTTTTCGCGCCTAGCGCGCAAATGCGATGTGCGAATTCTTAGCTGTGTACAAGCAACCGTGTCCCGAGAATTCTGCACGTTTCGGTGTTCATCCCGTGGCGATATCTCGAAAACTGCGGGCGAAAATTAAGCGTCAAAAAACGGCCAAATAACATTGTGCTTAATAGGTTTCTTTTGGCTGGAAATTGTGGGCGTGGTAAAAAGTGACCAGAGTGCCCGATCATGCCGTGACTTCGACTGCTGGGTCAGGGTGCCCCATGGTCCATGCATGCCGAAATCGATGTTTCTAGCTCAAAAATTGCCAGAGTTATGGTCGTCCGAAGTTGGCCGTAATGTTATGTCAATGGAAAATTTCTTACATTTTTGCGCATAGCGCACGAATGCGAAATGCGATTTCTTATCTGTATTCAAGCAACCGTCTCCCTAGAATTCTGCATATTTTGGTTTGTCCCGTGTCGATATCTTGAAAACTGCAGGCGAAATTATGCGTCAAAAAACGGCTGAATAAGAAGATAGATGACCTTCGGATAACAAGTGTGATTGCCTATATACTAATTATACAAAGTAACTTGTAGGACTAGTTACAGGCGCGAAATGGAAAAGTTTGTTCTCGGTTTACAGGTTAAACATGTTTAAAAGGTTATGCTGCATTGCCTGTTGTTAATATTAGTATTTCTTCAAGTGGACTCATTCCCTCTTGGTTGTGTGCAGCCAGTGAGGTACGTTTATATTTCAGTATGCACATTTTTTGGTTCTACAACGTTTGTGCTTGTTAATTTGTGCTTGCTCTGTACATTGTAATGTATTTGAACAGCTTGACTTTGGATTTGATGCCTGTTAGCGTTAAGTGCAATAAGTGCAAAAGAAAAATAACTGAAGACCACAGTGTTGTGTATTTCCTGGTAAGAGTGATAGTTCGACAGTTTTAGGCTTTGAAAGCTGCGTAGATATTAGGTTTCTAAGCGTGTTTTTAACCATTTTACATGTTTTCTTGTGAAAGTTCACAGGGCCATGTGGTCCATATCAAAAAACAAGTCTACAAGAGATTTATTGCAACACATCACAAAACTGCAGCATCAAAATGAACTAAAACTAATTTCAAGACTTCAAAATACGATACACATCCCACAAAGGCTCGAATGCATTCTGTGGGTAATATTTAGTGATACGAGTGTTCGTTCACATGGGAGTCATTAAGGATAATTGTGCAGTGGTAACATCAGGGGACTTGAAAGGTCAGGAACACCCCATGGCCCAAACACTGCTCCAAGACTTCCATACACACAGGGTAAACATCAGCAGTGATTTAAATGAGGACCAGAAAGAAACTGAATGCTTTCTACGGCCTCCCAACCAGCACAGCTAAGTAACATCATGGAGACGGTTTAAGAGTCCAGAGGAGATTTTCAGGCGATCGCCCCACACAACACCAAGCATTCTGTCCTGAAAATGGATTCAGTAATTCACTAGAAGACATGCTGACCTATTTCTTTCTGTTGGCACTTCATTTGGTTAGGAGTTCATTATTCTGAGCAGCATTATTACTGTGCTTTGGTGTGCCTCTTGGCTTAGTTCTAGGCTCGTGCTGTTGTCGTCAAGTGTGGTGGGGCACATTATACGCCATAATGAAGAGCAGTAAAGCATTTGGTTTTGGCAAAATGTTGCTTTGATCTTAGCCCGTTTAAAATAAAAATTATGGGCTAGATGATTTTTATGTACAGTTTCAATCCACCCAGAGCAGGAACTGGCTAAGGATCTTCACTGGTGTCAGGCCCAAACCAAAATGGATTACATCTGTCTCTGAGACGACGACTAACAAAGGAAGATGCTAACATTTTTCTTAATAAAGTCTCAATCTTATGCCTTTAAGCTTAGGTGTATCTGAAGGGAATTGTAATTCTGAAGTGAACTTGTGATATCCGAAATCTAATCGTATGAAATGATCCAACCTAGCTCCTGTAGCAATCTGCTCTCAATTTAAACCATGGAAAAATGCCAGCCTGTTTCCTGTTAATTAAAGGATCAAATGTTACAGCGCAAAGTGGAACCATCACATCTGGCATTTCTGTCATACAGAAATGCTTTATAAGGTCAAAGCTTAAACGAAAATGTCAGACGTCACCCAAACACCAATTCTGAAAAAGGAGGCTAGACACGACATATTAATGTTGTTTACGCCATGAGAAAACAACTCCCTTCAACACACTGCAGAATACAAGGAGAATTTTATCTATTAACTGCTTCACACTAGAGGCTGACATTTCTTTGGGAATCCCACAGGTCACAGGATTCCCGTGGGGTGGGAGTCAACTTCACTATTAATGACGTGATCGGGATGGTACAGGATAATGTTAACGGGAGCGGGAACCAACCAACAGAACCATTTAGTTAATTTAAAAAAAGTACAGTAATACCTCGTTTATCGCGAGAAATACGTTCCAGAACCACCCGCGATAACTGAAAATCTGCGAAGTAGAAACGGTATATTTAAGTATTTATACACTATATTAAGGCTTTATAAACCCCTTAAAAAGTCTAACCACAGCTGAAATCAATTAGGCATACATCAGCGCTGCGCCGCTAGGTGGCAATAAAGACCCGCTAATCGCGGCGCCTAAAGACCGGGAAGCAGCTCCACTTGTTACATCAGTGGTCTGGTTAAATTATAACAGCTAATTAATAACACTGTAATACCTAATAATTAGAATTAATATTTGCAATATATTTTAATACATTTTGGGATTTTTTTCACATAAGAATTCATAAAATATATATATTTTCCGCTGATTGAATTCTGTAGAAAACCCATTATATTTCCCATTAATATCTTATCAAAACCCGTGAAACAGTGAAGCCGCCATAGCTGAAGTGCAAAGCGGCGAGGTATTACTGTAACTCAAAGTCAGAAGTAACAACCCATCTATTAAGCTCACAGAACCGGAAGGAACTGGACTCATTATGCATGAACGTGTTTATGCCTTTATGTACTTTTGATATTAAGTACAGTTCTCTTCTTGGTGCAGTTTTTTTTGTTTTTGTTTTTTTTGTTTAAGCAACTTTAAACAAAAAAGTAAATGTCATTGTTTAAAGGAAACAATTGCTCAATAAATTAGTAAATTATAACTTCATGTGTTGTATGTACCTTAGTATTCAACGAAGATAAACATGGTGTGAGCCATGTTCAAATCTCACCCTCTGCCAATCTTCCACTGTTGGACCCTTGAGCAATTTACAGCATTTAACAGACGTCCTCATCCAGAGCGATTTAATTTTTATACAATATCCAAGCTATTGTAGGTTATGGGTCTTTCTCAAGGATCCAGTAGTAGCTTGGCATGGGTGGGATTTGGTCTTAAACCCTAGGCAAGCACAATCCTTAACCCACAATTGCTTGTATTTTGTTTGGATTAAGGCAATAAATGCGTCCCTGTTGACATATTCTTTTAAATAAAACAGCAGAACACAAAGTAATATAAAAAGAATGGGGAGAAGATTAGATCAAATTGAAAATATTGCCTAAAGACTAAATGAAGAAAAAAATGGGAGCGGTACAGGAGCGGGAGTCATTCTGAATGGGAGTGGGATGGGACAGGAATTTTTTTTTATGCTGGCCTGAGAATGGGTTGGGACAAGATTTTTTCTGTTGGATTAGGATGGGACAGGAGTGAAAATCCGAGCCAACTAAAAATATGGAAATGGTTTAGCAAAATATCAGGCTTGTTAAAACCCTCTTAATCACCACACCAACATAATTATGTACTTAATATGTATGCACTCTATAGCGTTTTCTAACATTTTAATACACTTGACTATTTACCAAAACGTTAATATTGTGTTTTAAAAGAAGAAATAATATTGACGAGTGTATCATTAACCAAGTTCTTTAAAGATCGAAATGCATACCAGTCTTTCAAATTATTCTGGCGCTAGGCACATTTTCCACCTACTCCACCACTCTGCGTTGTCTACTTTTTAATTCAAGTAGCGTAATTCATATATTTCCCTCTAGGTGTCAGTCATAACTTATGATAAGGTGCCTGCTACTTTGGCATGCCCCCCTGCTACTCCAAAACAATTTGAAAGCCCTGCAGTCTCTACTTCAAAGCACCCAAAAAACCCAAAAGCACTCATGTTTGTGATATGAGTCCGATAAGAGAGGACAGAGTAAGATTTCAAATATTTGAACCAGAGCTCTCGTGAGACCCACCACAATATCTCGTGATGTAGGACACTTAACCAAAATACTGCATGCAGTAAGGGTGAAAACACAAAGTAACAGATACCTATACTAGTTTAAGAACAGTTAAAAAGATGCATCCAAATCAGGGGTATTAGTGTGGAGTTCGCATCACACACTTGTTGCTGCAGCAACATTTGCTTGTCTAAAAGGGCTTTTTGTTTATTTTGGAACATGACTGAGGTTTGACTCTGATATTGGACAATAACATCTGGCTGACTTTTGGCATTCCAGTGCATTTTTCAATGTGTTTAATGGAGTTGAGGAAAAGGTTCTGTACAAGCCAACCCAAGTCTGAGTTACAAACCAATTCTGTATGGACTTTATAGTTCCCCTCCAGTGATCCTAACGGTGTATCATTTACCAATCTGATTAGGTTAATTAAGTGCCACAGCAATGAAATCGCGCTTTAACTAGTCAATGGTATGTTATAAAAAATGTGAAGTAGCGTTCACGATGGGTCCGATTTTCCATGTGAAATAGGTCATATTACGATTTTACCAACTTGCCCATACGAGATTAATCCTCTTTATTCACGACCAAACCAGTGTCCTTATTTACCCTGGATCGCTACAGTATGAAGCTTTAGTCACCTGTCGATGACGTCACGCCGCGCGTGTTTATCTTAGGCTGGATTCTATAAGCTCTGGGAGAGCTCCATTATGAGCGTTATTTACTGACTTTTAACAGGTTAAACAAAAACGAATCAGCTAAACGTTCAGCGGCATTCAAACCTATTTACTCGACTATATCCATTCAGCCTAAGTAGATATGACCACTAGAGGCGACCTTTAAGGACAGCTAGGCAGAAGGTTGATGAACTGACTCAATGGAAGGGAAAACAAATGTATCACACTGAGGGTCACTTGGGAATCAGTACAACCTAGTAAATTCTAGTGCCACTAGAATCCAGAAATGTCTGCTTTATACACTGCCTGGCAAAAAAAAGGTCAATAAATGTTTTGTTGGACCGCCTTTAGCGTTGATTACGGTATGCAATCGCTGTGGCATTGTTTCCACAAACTCCTACAATGTCACAATTTATTTCTGTCCAGAGTTGCATTAATTTTTCCCAATATATCTTGTATTGATGGGAGATTTGGACCCACTGCCTTCTCTAGCACATCCTAAAGATTCTCAATGGGGTTCAGGTCTGGACTCTGTGGTGGCCAATCCATGTGTGAAAATGTCGTCTCATGCTCCCTGGACCACTCTCCCACAATTTGAGCTCGATGAATCCTGCCATTGGATCATCTTGGAATATGGCCGTGCCATCAGGGAAGAAAAATCCTTTGATGGAATAACCTGGTGGTTCAGTATATTCAGGTATCAGCTGATCTCATTCTTTGGGCTCATAACATTGCTGAACCTAAACCTGACCAACTGGAGCAGCCCCAGGTCATAGCCCCCGCCCCCAAAGGTGGTGGCTTCTTTTGGCCAGGCAGTGTATTGTGTTACATTTGAGTGTTGAAATACCAGACAGGGTGTCCACAAACTTTTGATGACTTTACAGATTTAACAGAATTAAAAACAAAAAACAAAAGGTTATAAATAAAACCATGAGCAAGATTATATCGGTTAAAGTTTCTGATTGTGTATTTAAATTTTTTTGATTAATTGTCCAAAAACCCTGCCAAAAATGCTCAATCACTTAATAATAAGCATGCAAAAAACAAATTATTAATTTAAAAAAATGAACTCATTCTAAAAATAGGTGCCTCAACTGTGAAAAGTGCTCAAAAGAAAGGCAAATACACCATAATTAAGATGATTGAAGGCAATCTGACATATGGCAGTCCTTTTTAATCATGACTAACAGATAGCAACCAGCTACCATTTGCTTGCTGTGATAAGTGTCAGAAAGTGTTAGTGTGCCGTGGCCACAAATTTGGTAACTCTGGCTTAGTGTAGTGAGCACTATAGGGTTGAGTCCGAATGACGTATTTTTCTAAAAATAGCATGCTCAAATGCGCATGCGCGCGAAAGCAAGGCTC
>JAVSBU010346758.1:0-10288 GCA_033118015.1 Loricariichthys derbyi | reverse complement strand
AGAGCCCAGGATGTTTGATTTACTGCACTGACTTCATTTAACTTTGATCCAAATCCTTATCAGGATTCATTAATAGAACCTAGAACATCCTTGGCTCTCCTAGAATGTATCTCAGCCAATCAGATTGCAGGGTCAGAACTACCTGTTATAGTAGGAAATAAAAATCTGCCTTTTAACTCTGGAAGATGAACGCTGCAGATCCACAAGTACAGGAGGGAGTTTAGAGTGATCATTCATGTTTGGAGACTTTTTTGTGTTTTTGTGAATGACGTTCCTCCACTTCTGCTGACGTTCCTCTACTCCACATGTTCACTGAGTCTCCTAATTCTGTCTATCCATGTTTTTTTGGGTTCTGTTAAATAAAATCAGTCGTTTCAGTCCCTTGTGTTTCAGCTGTGTTCTTGGCAAATTTACGTATCATTTGCACGCAGTTTTCCAGTTAAAATCTCCTTAATATTTACATGACAGCGGCATAAAAAGACTTTGTGACTCTTTAATACACTGAGAAAAGAGATGTGGAGCAAAATCAGAGGAGGAAAGTAAATGTCTGATTTAAAAATCAGTCAGACGTATGGAAGCCTCATGTGGCCGGTCGAGAAAATAAAAGAGGAAAAAGGTGCTGCGCTAAGCAGCTTCAGAAACATTTCAAAGAGCATCTGAGGAGATAATTTGAGGTTCAAACTGAAGTTCACACTCGGAGCACAGTATCCCTCTGAGATGGGTAAAACAAGTGATGTTTCATGTCCAATCATCTCCCAGCTTCAAATTCGGCATGGCTAACGCACTCTGCTGACTGCAGCACTCTACGTCTCTCTTAAAGAAGCCGATGACAAGCATCTACCAGCAGGGACCCTCTGCAGAAACCTCAGTACTGCTGATGAGGACTAAACGACTCAAAACGGAGGAGGAACAACGACATAATGACACCGAACAGCGCCAACAGGGAGTAAACAAGAGGAAAATGGAGGCGAGGACGCGGGATCCCGGACGTTATCAATCTCCTTGGGTCTCGTCCATGTCATTAATTAAGGAGAACTCAGCGGTGAGGGAGCAGAGCGCCTGTTTGGGAGCTATATACTAATAGATCACAGCCTCCACGGCGTCGAGTTAATGAGTCACGCCGACGAGTCAATTAGGAGCAGCTCCTCGCCTGTGGGAGTCACTATAGAGGAAATTACCATCGCCCGTGCCCATACATGACATGATTGGCTGGATTAATACCGATGACCCGTAATGGAGGAAACTCTGACCCGTTAGAGCAGATGATGCCGGAATTAATGGAAATGGCGAACATAGTTTTTCAACGGGAGCCGACGGCCATGAGGAAACAAAGAGACAAAGCACTCTAATTAATGAACGGAAAAATGAGACCCAAACACGACGGCATGGCCTCAGCCGAGGAGCAGATCAGAATTAAAGATTAATATAAAGCTTATTTAACAATCTGGACTAATTATTGACCCTGCCAGGGCTGCAGAATGTAACGTTTGATTAGTTCCATAAGTTCAGCAGGAGGAATTCGTTAAGCTTGCTTACTTCAGAAATTAGCATACATTGGACAGGATGGCGTCTCGCCCCAGATGCCTTTCCCTAAATCTAAACCCTAAACTTTGTGTTCTGCAGGGACTCATTATGTAGTGGGGACAAATATACAGGTACGTGCCGTTTAATATCCACATTACTTTATGTGAAACACGTCATAGACCAAATGGATTTAAGCTAATATAAAAATAAAGGGGATTTTCACAAGGAAATCGTGTGCAAATGATACGTAAATGTGTCAGGGATAAATATGTCAAAATATCTATGGAAGCCTAAGTACAAAAACATGTAGAACTGTTTGTAAAAACGTCTCTAAACACATCAACCGAGTTAGAACAGTCTCTAGTCCAGACACACAAACACAGCAGGGTTGCCAGATCCCACATGAGAAACAACCACAAAAGAAGCAAATCGGCTCCAAACAAAACTAAAGCACCAGTGTAGTGAACTAGTACAACGTGAGATCTCATTGGTTCAGTTAAAATAATACAAATAACAGTTTAAACAAAACCAATTTGCAGGAATATTGGAGTAGGAGTGGGGATCATGGATATTTAAGTCTGGAGTTAAAATGCACGTGTTAAAAGTGAAAGGAGTTAAAGGCTGGAGTCAGGGCAGATTATAAAACCACCGGGTATCTCACACGACTGAGTTTAGCTGATCTGAACATGCCCCAAAACATCTCGTACTACGCAGGAGACCCAAAGTAAACAAGAAGGTACAACGGCTCGCTGATGTCGCTTTTTGCTCCGACTGTAAACAAAAGTAAAGAAAACAAATGGCTTTGTGTGAGGTCTGTACAGCCTGTAGAGGGAGCTAGAGACATGCTGGATTCCATCTTACCTACGCTGACTCCTTATACGAATTTGTATATCGAACATGTACTGTATGTAGCTGCTGCATTGTTTTTTCATCATCATTTTATCTTTCGAACTCAGTTTTCATTGGCTGTTGACTGGACCCGTTCAGCTCAGACTGGACAGTAATGTGATGGGAGCCAAAAATCAGAGTCTGTGCTTCTCACATGATGCCCAATTCTCTCTCTAACTGTCGAATCTGACTGGCAAAAAATCTGCAGACTAGGGCCGGCCAGGACTCGACTAATATCAGGGTAAAACTATGTTTATTTGGTTATATTAACATCTCCATCAGCATCAACAGCCATTTCAACAAGAGACACAAGGTTAGGTCGAGACAGGCCCAAATAAACAATGGCACTTTAGAAACTAACCCCAAAACCAATATTTGTAAGTGACTTTACAGAAAAATTAGGCCAAATTTGCTTAGTGTAAATGGACCTGGCAACAGTGGTATGATCGCGGGGGTTCGGGACCAGAACCTCCAGCGATTAGTGCAAATTCACGAATACTTGTAACCCCCCTAAATGTGCCTATAAATCCTTATTTTGATGGTTAAATCCAACCATGTGTGAATGTGGTTGAGCTTGGTGTCACTGTTGTGGCTGTGCGTTCGCACTGCATTGTTATGTATCAACCAATGAGAGCTCACCTTGTAGAGCCATCCAAATGCCAGCCAATAGTATTCGAGTATTGGCGTGAACATGCAAACACCCAACTGTTGCTCCATCTATAAGACACCAATAGCAGTCATAGTAGGAGTTGGGATATGGCTTTGAAACGTCTCGTGGAAACTCTCAAATAACGAGTACATATGTTCTACAGAACAAAACGCAAATGTGTCGATTTTCAATGAATAACAAGTAGATACGTTCGAGAAAAAAATCCACGAATGGGTGAATCCCCTAATGCTGAATAGGTGGGGCTTTAGTGTACAGACTTCCTTTTCTGAGGGTGTATTCACAGCAGAAAAGTCCTTTTGTCCGCGTGTTTGGTCCGAACAAAATGTGGACTTTATTTTTTTGTTTTGGTTCACTTCACTTTCAGACTGCATTTTTTTGCAAGTGAACTATCACTTATAAACAAGGCCACGTGAATGACGATCGTTTCTCCCATTGGACAGAAATTATTTGGACAGGACAGAGAACAGGAAGAAAAACAACAATGGAAGCCGTGTGTGCTGCGCTACCTTTTCAGTGTTTGTCCTGTTAATGCAGCTACAGAATAGAGCAACTAATTCAGCGCAGGTTTCGCGACATTCTATTTGTAATTTTGGAAAAGCGTCGTGGGGTGCGAACTGCAGGGGGCAGAATACGGCGCTCTTCGTGCACTGGCCCACCAAATCCAGACTGCAGCCACTTTCCAAAACACAGCAGATCAGGTATCACTCAGTATTCTGTAACCTGTAGTCAATAGTCAGTACTTTGTTTGTGGGTCTATTATTATAGCTACGGCAGCTCATTTAGGATTTGGTTCAGACTACGACCGTTTGTATTCACACCAGAAGCGAACTGCGCCAGAGTCCATTTAAAATCGGACCGAGACCACATCAAAAAGTGGGTCTAGGTCTGGTTGTTTGGTCCGGATCAGGGTTCGCTGGTTTGTATTCACACCTGCACAAAAGGTCCAGATCAGCGTGGGAAACAAACTCTGGTCCGTTTAAAGTGGACCAAACAGTGCAGGTGTGAATACACCCTAAACTCCTGCCTCTACTCGTGGATATACAGTGTTGATTGGATATTTACAGTAACCTTTTAATCATTAATTATAGATTTTCATTCCCCAGTCATTAAAGTGAATGGATGTTGATCAGACAGTTGTTAAACAGCCCTTACAGTATCTGTAGCCCTGCCCCCTTCCCATCATGCATCTCTGCCATAGCCAATTGTGCCCGTGTGTTCCCCAACCTGGACCTGTGATATCACAGTCACCTCGTTACACCTGTCAAGGGCAAAAAAACATTTGTCCCACCGTACACTCGTGTGTTTGACAAAAACGACACTTTGCTTCTGCTGTTAGAGAGATGAAGCCCTGTATCACTAAAAAGTGAAATTTTAGACATGGAGGAACGAGGTAAGTATTTTCGTGTGAGAAATAAGCGATATAGGTGTCGTTCTCTTGATATTCACCCTGAGGTTTATTCTGATTTTCCTGTCAGAATGTAGCTGAATTTCAGCAGATATTAAAAGCAGTTTCTAAGAGATCTGTCTCGTCTGTCCGGAGCCACCGTACGAAGCTGCAGAAGTGCGTGATAACGGGTGTCGTACATTTCCTCATCACTCTGACAGCCCTGACCTTTTTAGACTCCTTATCATCAGCCTCGTACCCTCGGCCAGCTAATATGGGGGCGTCTTCACCGTCTACGTAATGACCTTTCTCTGTTCGTACCTCTCCCTCACACTCCAAACACGCCTGACGTGGATTTTTGCCCCGAGTTAATGCGACTCACCGTTTCTCAAACAGCTCTGAAAGGGTGAGAGAATAAAACAGGCTCCACGAGGCCGACTTCCGACGCGAACTGAGCGAGCCTCTGGCAAAAGCAGAAATTAAGCAGATATTAATTTGACAGAAATCAAAGAAACCAGGGCAATCCTCTTTCTCATCCCGCCGAGTGGAGAAATGAGATTGTTAAGCCCGGCGGCAGCTTACATTTGTTTTTCGCCGTCTCCGAGTTTCTGTTCCTTTGGGGGATTTATGAGGCATGGTAATCCCACAGAAACCTCGCTTCACATTCTCTTTTCATTTGGGCATGACGGTTTTATTCAGAAGAACTGACTTTTGCATCTGAACAATCTGGTTTAGTGATAAATGGAGTCACTCTATCAAATCAATTCATTCTGTGGCACGGCCGCTGATATCATTACAAAAGCATTAAATGCACCAGTTAAAACTTGCTTTTTGTGTCATTTATATGCACCCCTGGGCCACCCCAAGTGGAACACACGTATAAAAATTATAAAACAGAATATAACAATATACACTGGTGCTTGAAGGTTTATGAACCCTATAGAATATGAAATGTAAAACATAAAATGGACCTACATGATGGTACAAATGAAGGAGATTTCTGTTGGTGCTGAGAAAGGTTACAAAACCATCTCTAAACAGTTTGGACCCCATCAGTCTGGCTCACAGTCACACAGATGTTAAGAATTCAGATTGATGTTAGTCTTCCCAGGAGCGGTCAACCAACAACGGCCAACCAATCACTCCCAGAGGAACCATAAAGACTCACAAAGAAAGCTACGTAACTTCTAAGCAACTAAAGGTCCTCATATTAGCTGATGTTAATGTTCAGAAGAAGTGACTACTCTAAAAAAACAAGCCTGAAGGTTACAGACCAAAACAGATCTTTTTGTTTTAATGAGATGTGTTATATCTGGAGAAAGGAAAACACAGCATTCCAGCATGAGAACCCAAAGATGAAACATGGTGGTGGTAGTATCACGGTTTGCTGCATCTGGACCAGGGTGGCTCATCATAATGACACAATGATTTCTGAAATATAGCACCAAATTCTAAAGGAAAATCAACCAAATTTCAAGAAAACGTGGGTCATGAAACGATGATCCTAAAGAATTCTACCAAAGAAAGGTTTATATTTTGGAATTAATGAGTCAAAGTCCAGTCCTAGGTTACATAAAACACCTTAAGATTTTCCCTACTCAAGGGAATTACTTAAATGTGTTGCATAAAATTCCTCAGACATTTCACTCAACAGAGGACAAACAGCTGTAAAGTTTCAGTTTTTCCATCACAACGACTCATCGGTGGACCAAACGTTCACTGAACACTGCAATCTGAGAGCCACCTTAACACGTCTTTAACCAAAATGAAAGAAAACAGGAAAATGAACTAGACAGGACTGGGGAAACGTTTTTAAGCTCACACCCTTGTCTGAGTGTCCGAGGTTTAACGGCAAATTTAAGATAAACATTTCTCTTAAGGTGTCCAATAGAAATGTTTTTGAAGAACCTAAAGCGATCCGTTCACGTGAGGAACCAAACCTCCATCCCAGAGCTGAACCCGTTCTGTACAGAGCAATGAATGGGATCAAATTCGTCCAAATTAATGTGTGGAACTGATAAACAGTTACCAAAAACATTTAAGGGGGCACACCGGATACTGAAAGCAACGATTCCCACACTTTAACTCACAGATATTGAATATTGGATCAGTTTCCTGTTGAAGTGGAAAGGAAGTGACCCTCATCAGAAAAATTTGGGTTCAACAAGAAAACAATATAATTAATATTAAGATTAATGTAGTGTGATTTTTCTCTGTTTACTTGTGATTAAAAATCTTATAAACCTTTTAGCTTGTTATAACAGGAAGATTTCACAGAGCCAAACTAACCACCAAATGACCTTAGCCTTTGACCTTAAAGTCCAATAAATCAGACCCGGGGGACGTTTAGGGCCTCGTCCCCTCTTCATGTGCAGATGCCTTCTGTTATTATTTCTTACCGCATTCGATTATCTCTTTATGTCCAGGATTTATCAGCTGGTCGTCATGGAACACAATTTATAATCCTCGTGTTGTGATGTCATGACACAATGGGAGACAAAACTGTGTTTACAAAGAGATTACTATGTATTTGGAGTCTTGTTGTCATGGGATGCTTTTTTAATCTTCAGAGCAAAACTCTGAACAAACCTTTCAGCCCACGGTGTTCAGACGGGATTAAAGCCTAATTCCTCTAGCTATGTCTCGTTTTTAGAAAGACAGACAGCCCGTATCAGGCTACTCAGGGTCGTTTACACCACCTTTTCACGCCTAGAAGGATTTTCCCGGACTTGTGATTTGGCAGTAATGTATTTCAGATCCTCCGGCGCCATCGATCGAGCGGCGCCGTTTTGATTAAACATAGATGGCGAATCAATATCGCTTGAGCTCAGAGCGATGGCTCGATTCTCACGCCGTTCGGATCAGATTTGTATGGTGAGGCGGAATGATGAGCTTGAAAAATGGCAGAAAGTTTTATTCTGAATCCCACCTGCCAACGCGGCATCAGAATTCATATTTAGATAATGGACTCTCCTTAGGTTTCTAATTACAGACCAGAGCGCTGCCACATTTCTTAATCTATCAGCCGCACTGCTCCAATTAATTCAATTAAATACGATCAAAACATTATATAACTTTTACACACTCAGAGATGGAACGAGTTTCCTAATCAACATCATTAAAAGGAGGTAAAAAGAGGCCACACCTCTTTTAATGGACTAACAGGTGCAAAAGGCCACACCTCCTTTAAAGGACTAACAGGTACAGAGGCCACACCTCCTTTAAAGGACTAACAGGTACAGAGGCCACACCTCCTTTACAGAACTAACAGGTACAGAGGCCACACCTCCTTTATAGGACTAACAGGTACAGAGGCCACACCTCCTTTATAGGACTAACAGGTGCATCGCTAACCAGGTGTGGGTGGAGCTTGCAATTGGTTATGTGCTAAAATTCCATGTTTCTGTTAGCTGACAAAACTAGTCTAGACGTTAGTGTTGTTCAGGCGGTCCTGATTTTAAATCTTTCTGAATATTAATGCTCTCTGATGAAAAGGCGAGATAAGTTTGCTCGTCGTCACCGCGGCGCGTCTTTTTCCAAAATCCATCCGGACTTGAGAGCGACTTTGATGAATTCTAAATGGGTCACGGTGCTCGAGGTGCCAGAAACACTTTGCACTGTGTTTGATTCCAAAAAACACAGAGAGGTTTTTTTTTTTCCAAAGACCAACGTTCCTCGTCTCAGAACCGCAGCTGAATCGCTCTCTAAAGCTTGGGAGGATTTAAAGGCCCTGCCGTACAAGACACAGCCGTTTCATTATTACGGCGCTCCTGAAGGATCTTATAAAGCCACAGCTTCATCTTCGAGCAGAAAACACACTCGCAGGTTATTGATGTTTCCTCAGAAAATATAAGGGATGTGAATTCCTCTTTGTCTCTTTCATACACCCATAACATCACTAAAGTTAAATCAAAGTGACAGTAATGCACTAAATAAATATCCAACTCTATGTTTCTAGCACTAGCTTAATTATTAAGTGCAGAAATGCATGGAAAACAATGGATTCAAAGGGCAAAATGTTCTTTGAAGGCCACGCCCCCTTTACTGTGACTGTTGAAGGCAGAAAATTAACGCCCACTTTACAACAACTAACAGGTACATACAGGTGACAAGTACAAGGACTTCTTTTATCACAAGCCAAGCCTATTTTCACCATCATTAGGATTGGCTGAAACAAAGGCCACGCCTCCTCTGTGTTTCATGATCATTGACAGGTAGAGAGGCCACAACTCTTTTGTTAGTAATAATAATTAAATATAGTGTTAAGTAATATTCATAATTAATCTCTAACTTCTGCTGATCAATTTTAAAGAAAAAAAATCACATGGACACAGAGAAAACATACCAATCTCCCCCACTTGGACTGCAGGTATATTAGAATTACTAATCAGTATTTCTACCTGATGGGGGCGTCTGATCTCCTGATGAAATCCAAATGCAGATCAGACTTCGTCCTTCTAACATCCACTGCATCCAGGCTTCCTGTTAGACAAGACATTTTAAAATTAATGGAAAAGATTCTGTTTAATCACAAAAAAACAAACAAACAAACAAAAAAAAAATCAAACATAAAGCCTCGAATCCCAAAACTCCAAAATGCTGAGCAGGACCTGGATCCCAAAACCCAGTTCAGATCTGCAGCAGAACGTCCAAATGCTCTAACAGCTTTATTTTAAAGTTACAGTTTACATGATCTGTTACTAATGATTCTAGTGGTTATAGGACAGGAAGTGGTTCCTTTGGAGTGAAGACTCTGGGGTGGGGTCTCTTTAATTTAGGGTTTCTGGGTGATGTGTTTCTGAGGGTGGGGTTTGTTTAAAGAGGGCTCTTTTTGGCGTGGGGACTCTGGGGTAAGGCCTCTGGAGTGAAGTCTCTGCAGTAGGGTCTCTTAATTTGGGGTTTCTTTGGAGTGGGTTTTTGAGGGTGGGGTTTATTTAGAGTGGAGTGTCTTTGGGGTGGGAACAGTTGAGTGGGGTCTCTGGATGGGATTTCTTTGGGGTTTGTATTTTGGAGTGAGTCTCTCAGTAGGGTTTCTTTGGAGAGGGCTTTCTATGGAGTGGGTTTTCTTTCGGGTGATCACTTTGGAGACTCTGGGGACTCTCTGAGGTGGGCTTTCTTTGAAGTGAGAACTCTTGAATGTGGTCTATAATTTGGGGTTTATGTAAGTTGGGCTTTTTGGAAATCTCTCTGGGTGGGATCACTATGATTTGGTTTTTTTTTTCATTTTGGTCAGAGTTTTTGGGGGTGAGCTTTCTTTGCTTTGGGGTCTATTTGGGGTGCACTTTCTCTCAACCTGTTATGAGCATTATTTGTAGTATTTCTATTTTTGTCCTTTCTCTATATGATTGAATCCCTGATTATTTAAGCCCTGTGCTTTCATGACGTCAGATGTTCCTGGTGTGCAGGATTGAGTTCTATAAATATAATCTGCGTTCCTTCTTTCTATGGGTTTATAACCGAGAGCGTGGGAACAGATTTACCACAACGTTCATCCAATCAGAGTCTATTGAGTCTCTCCACATCCAGCGAGCACAAAATCTTCAGGCGTGAGAGCTGTAATTAACAGGCTCGTGCAAAAACCTGACAGAGCACGTTATCCTTGCAATTACCGCGAGAGAGAGAGAGAGAGAGAGAGAGAGAGAGAGAGAGAGAGCGCAAACCCCCTCAGAGTAAGTTCTGATAAGCTCAGCGCTCTGCCACTGCCAGGCTTTAAATGGGGTTCCCAAAAAAGCACACAGGTAATTCTATATTTATACACACACACACACACACACACACACACACACACACACACACACACACACACACACACACACACACAC
>JAVSBU010346747.1:0-10289 GCA_033118015.1 Loricariichthys derbyi | reverse complement strand
TCGGGGTGGGTTGGCTGGGGCGCTGGTTCAGGCCGGCTCAGATGGTGTTGAGTGGGGGCGGGAAGTTGGGTGGGTCATTGTGCGGTGTGCGGGTGGGGTGGTGGGGGGGGTTTGGTTGGCTCCGCGGTTGGTTGGTTGGTTGGTTGGTTGCGTTCTCATTTAGGAGAATGTAGTTGATGGGTGGCGGGGTGGGCTTTGGCAGCTGTTGGGGTGCCTGGGTGACCGGAAGGGCTGGTTCGGGGCGGTGTCTGGGGCTCTGGCTGCCCTTGTGTTGGCACCACACTGTCTCTGCTGGTGAGGGCCGGGGTGCATCCCCTGGCGCGGGTGATGTGCGTTCCGCATTCTGGGCATAACTGCGGTTGCTGGCGCAGTCTGTTGCTGCATGTCTCCGGCTGTTCCTGGCGTCTTGTTTTGGCATGTTTTGCTGGGGGCTGGCGTGGGGCCAGGTTTTGGTGGCGGGGGGCGGTGCGTTGTGCGGGCGTGCCGGGGGGCAGGCGGGGTGGCGGGGGGGGGGGGGAGGGTCCCTGAATGGTTGGCTTGTGGCTTCTGAGCTGGATCTGGGCTAGCTTGGGGGCACGTTCTGGTTGTGCCTGTGGGTCTTGGCTGACGTAGCCCCGCGGCTGCATCTTGTCAGCTTGCCGGTGTGGGACGGCTCATGGAATTACCCCTAGTGGATGAGCGTGCGCTTGTGCATATATGTGGCCTGGGTGTGGGGTCAGTAGGGGGTACAAGGGTGAGGTGGGTGGGGTAGGGATGGGGTGCCTGGCTTGGAATCTGGGGTGGCGCTCTTTCACCTTCAATGGGAAGCCCCTCGTGGTAAACTAGTATATTCGTATATTCATATGTATGCCTATTAGTACATATACATATGCACACCTAGACAGGTGCGAACACAAACGCAGACATACAGGCATACACCCAGTTGCACGAATGCCTGCGAGCATACACATACATGCATATATAAATATGCAAAACTGTTCAGAATTCTGGCCCACACATATGCGGTGCTGATATCACTTTGCTGCTTTGGTTTGTGTGCTTGTGTTCTGGTTTTGTCTTTCAGATGCAGCAGTTGGTGCCATTATGCCCTTTGATGCAGCAGCTTTTTGGACAGACCCTTTTGTTTTCCTCTTTTGTTTTTCTTCTCCTTCTTCTTTTCTCCCCCCCTCCACCTGTTGGTTCCAGTTTAATTATCTAATGTTTGATTAAATAAATATATAAATAAATACAAAATGTTAAGTAACAAGAGGAACTTGTATTTGGTTAATAAAGTTCCACTTGGCAAAGAAAATGTGTCTGCCACAACATGGCTGGATGCGACAGGTTTAAAAAAAAAAAAAAGAAAAAGAAAAAGAAATGGACGTAGGCATGAGATGTTGCGCAAAGGTGAAAGAGGAAATGTGAGCTTCAAAGGATAGAGTGGAGTCAAAAAGAACCCCCAAAATATGAGAAGAGCTGGAAGGACAGACAGACGTGGGGCCAATAAAAAAGAAGAAATAAGAGACTTGAGGCCAATGTAGAGCAAGTCAATTTTATTGGGACAATATGGCACAAAACATGACTGACTGGCGTGTTGAACATTCAGGATCAGTCACACGTCTGGACTTTGGGCCACAATTCTGACAAAAATTGCACTAAAAACTCTACCATTGCTGGTAGATCTCTGTGACCATTTGCTTCTATACACCAGCATATTCAGCTACGTTTTTCCACATTTTTCCACATTATGGTCTTTGGCACACCCAAATGCAATCACTCCTTTTTGCTATCATTAATATGTGTTTTGTGATGCATTTTCCACAAATCAAATGAGACATTCACCTCACTGTACCATCTCTTCTCAGTCTATGAATCCCATCTCCACCCCCCGAAGTATTTATAGCCCGATCATCATTCTGCGATGCCATCTGCAGGAGCCTGAAGTTACTACCACCTTAACACGCAAGGTGACTAACTTGTTGTCTGGGAAGCTTAAGTTTTCTCTTTTAATTTTAGATTTGGCTTCTGTGTATTTAAAGTGTTACTATAAAATTTTTAATAAGATAACTTATTTTCAGTTCTTACATATAACATCTAGGCCTCCCAAGGAGACTGGATCACTTTTTAGTCTTTGTTTTCCCTAGATTTCTTCATTATAATGTTTAGGGATTTTTTTCCTCCCCTATACCACCAACTGCTTGATCAGTTAGGTCTGCGGGTCTAGTAAAACTGCTCTGAGACAATACTCCACTGCAAGCATGCCACAGGTGGGAAATGCAAGTTGTGTCTCATACTTGTTCACAACAAACAGTATCTCAGACATTGTGAAATCTGGTTATATTTAGGCAGTGTGTTGCATAAATGAGTATAAAAATAGAAACAGTATTTCTAGTCATATATCAGCTGAGTCCTACCAGCGTTTCACACATTAATGAATCTATGACCCAAACATTATATGTGTATACATAGACCTGACAACTTCATGTGTAGCCTCTCAGTGGCAACATCTTTTCCTCTCATTCTCACTTTCCATTCTTGCTTTTATTAGAGTGAAATTCCTGTAATGTATTTTAATGGTGGTTCTGGCAAACTGAAATAGTAGTGTCAAACACAGGCTTAAGTTACCGTTCTAACCTGTTTGGTACTTTATTATGTAATTTAATGGTGGTTCTGGTGAACTGGAATAGTAATGTGAAACATAGATTTAGATTAGCCTTAGCTAAGTGTTAGCTAGCCAACTTTTTTAATTCCTTGCTAGGTGTGTCTCTGCTTTGAGACAATGCTCCATTGTAAAAAAGCGCTATACAAATAAATTTGACTTTGACTTTGACTTTAACAGTGGTTCTGGCAAAATGAAATAAATGGTGGTGTGAAATATATTTGAGATAGCTTAATAGTTATGCATTTTAATAATGTTTTAGTGTACTAAGCTAGTTGTTTGAACCCTAATGTTACTTTTGAGCTAGCATTAGATAGCTTAAATAATAGTACCTAAACCATCAGAGGTTCTATTAGTTTTGTTGCAATTGTGGCATAATTAAAAGTTACTGAATAATATGTGCTATAAACTGTGAAAGGTAATAACAACCTCAGACAGTGCAAGTGATAAACCAGCTGGTATCAGAACAGAGGGATGATTCACCAACACTTGATTTAACACTTATTTTTATGTTACGTGACATTGCATGCCGAGAGAAACAATGACAAATGCAGCCAAGTATCCCACTTACAAACCTCAACAGTTCAAGGATGAAAAGACAGAAAACCAGCTAAGAACTAAATATGTAAATGTGTGTTATCACAGCTAATAAATTTAACATTGAGATTTATACTTTACGCATTTATATGAAATGTCGCTAAATGCTATTAATCTTGTACATTCATCACAGCAATGTGAAAATGCCTACCGTAAATGTCGCCCTTTTATTTCCTAACCACTCACAAATACACCAATCAGGCATAATATTATGACCACCTCCTTGTTTCTACACTCGTTGTCCATTTTATCAGTTCCACTTATCATATATATGCACTTTGTAGTTATACAATTAGAGACTGCAGTCCATTTGTTGCTCTGCATACTTTGTTAGCCTCCTTTTAGCCTGTTCTTCAGTGGTCAGGACCCACATAGGACCACCAGACATCAGGTACTATTAGGATGGATATTATTAGGATGCATACTATTAGGATGGTGGATCATTTGCAGCATTGCAGTGACACTGATGTAGTGCTGGTATGAGACAGAGCACCACTGCAGTCTCTAATTGTAGAACAACAAAGTTCCTATATGGCAAGTGGAGCTGATAAAATGGACAAGGAGTGTAGAAACGAGGTGGTGATAATCTTATGCCTGATCGGTGTAAGGGGCTGATAAGAAAAATATCCTCATTGATTTGTGGGAAAATATTTGATTTCACAGCAAATATCTGACAGTAGACATATTTTTGGATCTAACAGCTTGTGAAAAAAACTTTCAGGCTGTAACAGAAGCTGAAGAACTGCACAATAAATATGGTTGCAGGGAACTGAACATTAACCATTTAACTATGACTGACCAAATAGGAAAACAGACAGTTTTTAAAACAGTTTTAATAGTCATTCATTTTTCATATCAGAACACGTGCTGCGTTGGCCCTAAACCATTAAGTCTACAGTCCAAAACAAGCTCAGAAAAGGAAAGCTGGGTTTTAATACACAGTATATTCAAAAAGATCTGCATCTGTCCAGCAGTGAACAGATGTTTTCCTTTAAGTGTTTTTTCTTTATGCATCCAAACGTGTCACCCATATTGAGTGGAATGAGACCTGAATGAAATTAAGGCCTACTGGCTGTTCTGTACTTACCAGGGTAAACTAAAATGACAGTCAATTTAATGAGTGGGCTACTCGTGCTAGTGTTGAAAGAAGGAAGCATATGTTGAACAGAACCATTAGCATCGTGAAGTTGTGTTTCTAGCTGCTGTGTCACCAATATTAACTTACAAAAAGGAGGTCATCAGTACCACTGGGCCAAGACTACCAAGCCTAAAATTAAACCACAAATAACTGGGGCGAAAATGTTTCTAACAGATTTGAACTCATTTCAGCTGTGATTCATTTAACAGTTTTATGGAAATTATGGACAAGCAGAAAAGTCTACTGCTAATCAGAATAAAGTGATGAATTAGCATAGCAAGAAAAAGCTACCATGTAACATTTAATTATAGATAGAGCAATTTAAGCTGTGTTTGTAAGAACTATACCACGCTAGTCATGTCCGGAGAATGGTGCATATACCCAGCAATTATGTGCACAATCGCAGGTTGTGCTCATGAGTGCATGCACCAATCTCGCTCGTGGCACCAGAGAAGCTGAGGGACAACGGTACCACCCTACCTTTGAAGAGGGAGGGTGGAGTAAGGTCAGGAGACCTGAGGTACTGGCAGGGTTTAGCATGATAATGTAGGGACAGGTAGCTGCACTCTGCACCTCCCGGACCCCCTCTGTACCCTCTACGCTCCTAAAGGTTCCACACGGAGACAATGCAGGTTAGTTGCTGCTATAGGCGGGCATTGCCCAGGGCCTGTACCTGCAATACACCCTGCCGGACCTCGCTTGGGTCTCCCCTTCGTTCTAGTGGTTGGTCAGTTCGGGACATCCAGCCATAAAAACGGTCCCACGTAGGAGTAGTTATCCGGACCGGTCCGCTGACCATAAAACCGTGTCTACTTCACCTTCGCCATGCGCCCTAGCCCCGTCGGCCTTTAGGGGTAAGGCAATTTTGGCATTTTTGGTTTCCTTTCGGGCTTTTTTAATTACTTTGCTTCAGTTTTTTTCAGTTTCCTTATTTACATTAACTAAAGCCTACCCTTATTCATGAAGATATCTGTGTTTGGGTCCTCTTTTTTACACCTTGCCCTCCATATTGTGACACTCACTATGCACTGTTATTAGACTCTATCTTATTGCTAAACCTTATAGATGTAAAGTCAGAGACGTTAGCTCATCCGTTGTTTCAGAGTTTGTATTAGTCATCCTCTAATCCTTCATCAGTCCTCACAGGATGCTGGTGGCTGGACATTTTTGGTAGCTGGGCTATTTTCAGTTCAGCAGTGACACTGAGTCGCTTAAAAACTCCAGCAGTGTCATTGCTGTGACTGATCCAATTGTACCAGCACACCACACACTAACACACCACCACTACATCAGTGTCACTGCAGTGCTGAGAATGATCCACCTCCCAAACTACACCTGATTTGTGGTGGTTCTGTGTGGGTCTAATAAAGTATGTAGAGAAACTGGACTACAGTCTGTAATTGCAAAGCACAAACATTTCTGCCACAATTTCAGCCACAGGACACCAGTGAATCTGGTAACTCAACCAGTGAATTGAAAAGTCAAAGAGTAACAGGACAACATTTTCTTTAAGCATTTACTCAAGTAAGAATAAAACATATGACAAATTTAAATTACATTAGGTAGAATCATTTCAAAAATTACTCAAAAAAATATAACGGGGTAAATGTAGCCACCTCTGACTGCTATATCTGTTGTGCACCATGCAGATCTCTGGCCATCAATTATTAGAAATAGAACACTGCAGGATCACTGCACACATATTATGTGGGTGGTAAATCATCTTCAGTACAGCTGTGACAATGAGGTGTGTTGTGCTTGTATGCACTTGAGCCCATTCTATTGATAGATAGGATGGAGGAGGGTGTGAATGACAATGATATTATCACCTTAACAGAATATGATACATTCAGTAATTGTATAACTAGAAAGACATTCTACTTGGTATGTGTACCTTATGAAATGGTAAAAAATGATCAATGCAGAAGTACAATTTTACAAAGTTTCAAACACATGCATTTACACTTAAAAGTCAAATCATCAGTTGGCCAGACTTGGATCCAATTGAGGTAATATTTAAATAAGTTTATCCATTGGACCAGCCAGTTGCTTCTTGCATTTGTCAGCTCTGTGTGATGTTCATTGTTGTTAACATCATGTTGTGTGCTGTCGTATTGAGCAGGTCAGACGAATTTTGGCAGAGATGGACAAAATGGACTACAGTGTGCCTCAAGCCACATTCTGAAGTGGTTTCAAATCAGATTCAATTCAGATCAGATTCAAATTGGATATCAATGGGTGTAATTACAAACTCGTTTATTTGTGTCTTAGCCTTATCCAGATACAGTCCTGACACTCAAGACACACTAAATGGCCTAGTGTGAATGGGTCTAACACATTACATATTTCTACTTTTTACACTTCACCATTTACATTATACTCTTCTTATACAGCTTGATGCAAATATGTGGACACCCCAGGTCAAATTACATAGTTTGCAGAGTTTCATCAGGACAATATTTCCAACACATAATTTGCAGAAATATATATGCCTGTGTAAATGCAATATATAATGTCTATAAAATGGTGTGTGCAAAAGTTTGGGAACCTTTGCAAATAATCCACTAGTGTGGTCTCATAAATGGTTCATAGAAATTTGCCGAAAATGTTATATTTTTCTACATAGCTTGCTTTTCTAACGTATGTTGTGCTAATTTTTTCATTCAAAATATCAAAATTGTTGATAAAAATATGTTCTACATAAGACTGTATATAAGAATCACATGAGCTCTTTGTAAAGCTGCTTTGCCACAATGTTTATTGTTAACCCCTTTAGATCCCAGTCTATTATTCCTGTATTCATATTAAAGCACATTATAAAACAGTAAAAAACAAGAATGATTTAGTAACTACAATACAAATACTAAGTTGTAATACTAATATGTAACTACAAGAGTTAGTAATGTGTGAATGGACCAGCCAAAGGGACCACAGAGTTTTAAACATGCTGTAAGTCTATAAAAGTAAATTTAATTATGATATTCAGTACTTCACAAAGGATCAATATTTGTTCCTAGTATATAAGTGATGTGAAAAACAAATTGAACTGGTCAGAGAGAGCAGAAGGTACAAACAGTG
The DNA here is from genome assembly GCA_033118015.1 of Loricariichthys derbyi. Lineage (NCBI taxonomy): Eukaryota > Metazoa > Chordata > Actinopteri > Siluriformes > Loricariidae > Loricariichthys > Loricariichthys derbyi. The sequence continues at coordinate 2,838 of JAVSBU010346747.1, read as the reverse complement.
CTGGACAGTCACGTCACACCCTGCCGTTCAGGTTTCTAGCATGTTCCGGTCAAGAATCCCCACTGCCAGAACACACTATGAATAACCGACACATTGGCAGGATTACCCCTGCTGGACATGTGTGCACCCCCTGATGTTAGCTAGAACAGCCACCTTCCCACACAACCGCCCACTCTGACTAAGAACTAGGCTACTTTAGGCAACAGAACCAGACCCAACACACACTCTAAACTGGTATGGAGGCACTCTGTTTCATAGCAACACATGTTTCATGGCAACAGTTAGTAGAAGATTCTGATAGCATTCCCATTAAGTACGATGGACAATAATTCATGACAATTAAGGAGATGTAAAATCTATATTCGGTGTCAATATTTACCACAAATCACAAAAAGATGGGACTGTGTGGAAAATAAAAACACAACAACATAAAATGCAGCGTTCCTTATATTTCATTTACTTTGATTTTTATTTCATTCCAAACAGTATGAACCAAAGATATATGTACTGTCTGGTCAACTGAATTCCATTGGTTAATATACATCCATTCCTATTAGGATCCATGCCAGGTCTGCTCCGACTAGCACAGGTAGCCTGGCGTGGAGATGACATCACAGCTGAATCCAGCGAGGCACCCGCATCCTGCACATGCGTGACTAGTGATGGTGGACGCAGATAATCAAGTCCATGAAATTATAAAAGTGAGTCATGCGAACCAGTCCTCATGGGCTATTCGCTAACGTAAGAATGTTTCTATGTCTGTTGGCCTGGCGACCGTACTGGTAGCCGATGAGGGGCGTTTTTTGACAGGGTTTTTAGTTGACATGTGGCTTCTCTCTTTACATGCTAGGCACGTCCCGAGCTGGTGTGCTGCATCCCGCATATGCTGCACAGCCATGGGATGCACAGCGGGTGCACGCACCAGTCTCACTCATGGCACCAGAGGAGGTGAGGGACGAAGGTACCACCCTTCCTTTGTAGAGGGAGTGTGGAGTAAGACCAGGAGATCTGAGGTAATTTGAGGGATTAGTTTGTTAGTGTAGGGTCTGATACCTCTGTGCCACCCGACCCCCCCCCCCAGTACTCCCTTCCCACCCCGTGTGGTCGTCCAGGCACGGCCAGACACAAAGGATCCACATGGGGTTAGCACTAGGGCATCCGATGCCACAGGCTTGTGGCCTAACTGCACCCTGCCGGTCCTCGCTCATACCTCCCCCTCATCCCAGTGGTTGGCCGGTTCGATACATCCGGCCGTAAAATCGGGTCCAGGCTGATGTGCTTGGCCGGATCGGTACGCCGGCCGTAAAACCGGGTCCACTTTACCTCTGACATGTCCTAGTCGTTGTCGCATGCCCTAGCCCCATCCGGCCTTGGGGGTTAGCCGTTTAGGCTTTTTGGTTTCATTTTTGGTTTTGCTTGTGTTGCTTTGCTTTCTTTCCTTAGTTTCCGTATTTTGCGTTCAATAAAGCCTACCATTATTCATGAAGCTGTCTGCACATGGGTCCTCCTTTCCACCTCACCCCCCACATCATGACAATTCCTGCATTTAATGCCTGCATCACATTCCAAAAAAAGTTGGGATGGTGCCAATTTAGGGCTAGTAATGAGGTAAAAAAAACAAATAATGATAGGATTTCTAACAAGTGATTATAATCTGGATTTTGTACAAAAGAAGTGTCCATGAAAGTTTTTAATGACCAAAAATGAGCAGTATATCTCCAGTTTGTCAACAAATGCATAAAAAAATTACTGAAATGTTTCAAAACAATGTTCCTCAAAGAAAGATGGGAAGGGATTTGAATGTTTCTCCCTTTGCAATGCAAAATATCATTAAATAATTCAATGAATCTGGAAGAATTTGAGTTCTTAAAAGGCAAGGGAACAACACATGTGATCTATGATCCCTCAAATAGTACTACATCCAGAACTGTCATTCGTCAATGGCTGATATAATTAGAAGGGCAAGGGATTACTTTGAATGAGTCACATTCACAAATGTCACTTAACATTTTACTATGCAAAAAGAAGTCCAATGTTAACCATTTCCAGAAGCTGCAGTGACTTCTCTGGCTTGGAAATAATTGGACTGGACCAATTTGGAAGAAATGGACACTGTGTACTCTGGAGAAGAAAAAAAGGACCACCAACACTATTATCTGTAACACGTTCAAAAGTCTGGCATGGGGTTGTGTCAGTATACTTGGCAAGGTAATTTAATTTATGTGATGGCAGCATTAATGTTGTACAAAAAACAAAGGAATGGCTGTGGAAGAAGTGAGTATGGATACTGGACTGGCCTGCCTGCAGTCATGACCTGTCCCCATTAAAGAATGTATGGAGAATGACAACAGAGAATTACTTGCAGGAAGGATGGGATATAAAATGATGCCTGAAACACTTCATTGCCTGGTATCCTTGGTGCCAAAATGTCTTTTAAGTATTGTGAGAACTAATTTCAGCTCACATAGAGGGCTTAGTATTAATATTGTACAGCTTAATGGGAGCACATCTGATTTTAACAGGAATCTGTCTGATAAAGCTACAGTCTTTAAATATGAAAATATGAAGGGGTTACTTTATACACAGTATACAATGTTTAAGATTACATAGTATCATCTCCTGGCTTTTCCCTTTTCATGGTCGCCATAGTGAGTCATCCTCCTCAGTCTCACTCTGTCCTCTGCATCCTCTGTCCTCACACCATATACTTCCATGTCCTCTCTATCTGCATTGGTCTTCCTCTTTGTCTTTTTCATGGCATCTGCATTTCTAACATCATTCTACCAATATACCCACTGTCCCTCCTCTGGACATGTCCAAACCATCTCAGTCTGTCCT
>JAVSBU010346736.1:0-10289 GCA_033118015.1 Loricariichthys derbyi | reverse complement strand
TTCCAGTTCGCACTGGTCCCTGGTGGTCAGTCGGTTTGGCTCTCTTTGTGTTTAAGTGTGGTTTTGGTTTGTGTATATTTTCAATAAAGCACCTTTATGGGTTTTACTGTCCTGCGTATGGGTCCTTTTATGTTCAAATCCCCCGAGTGTGACAACTATATCTTTTTAACCCTTTAATGTCCTCACCAAGAAAAAAGCAAAGGAGAAATTATTTTATTTAATAATTATTTAATAAATAATTGATAATTATTTAATAAAATTATTATAAAAATTTAAAAAAAAAATTTCCATTGATTTTTTTTCTTGGTGAGGACATTAAAGGCTTAAATGTTTCAAATTTTATAAAAGATACAAAGATAAGAACCGTAAAAATGGTTCTACATCCATTATGGTCAATATATTATTTACAGAACGTATTGCGGACGTCAAACAGTACACACCTGTAGAGATCTCTTTAAAAAATCCATTTTTATTCACAAATATTTTACTAAAATATATTTTATTATATTTTATATTTGGAAGCATATAATACGCAAGAATGCCTAAATACGTAATTTCATACACAGAAATGGTTATAGACTTTGAGAGAGGATGCCATCAGTGAAGACACTTTCAGTAGAATTCCCAGACTGTAGATCAATGCTGAAATGTAATATTATATCAAACTCCCTTTTTTGCAAAATGGAAAGCTCAATGATTCCTTCTAAAACATAACTTTGATGTTGTGAACCAGAAACTGAGGTTAGTCATTCTAAAAACTTGGTGCAAAAGAGACTCAGCTTTGGAAAGAAGTTCAAGCATATAAAGAAAAGACTTACGTTGATCCCATGCCGCTCTCAAACTCCCGCAAAGACTTCTTCGGTGAAAGAAAGTCATCATCTTGATCCTTCAGGTCATCAAGCTTGAGATAACGAGCGCCATCCATTCCCAACAGCTCATCACCTACAACCAGCAGAACATTTATGTAAGTCCTTCAGAGGAACGGAGGTATGAGGTGAGAGCCATGGAGCCATGGATCTGCTGACATTCCAGTGTTTACAATTCACCATCGTTCAGACATGAGCACATACACTCAGCTGTGCAAGCAATGAAGACACAAAGCATCAGTGTTAACTGTGCACAAAATCAAAACAATTCAGAGCTGGACAAATCATTAAAGGTGAGAATAACTTGTTTTGTGGAGCCAGATGTGATCACAGTATGAGAATGAACATACAGAGTAGCATGTGATGGAATTTGTCTAAATGCTCACAGAATAATTAGTCTATTTGTCACTGAAGTTAAGGAGTTGGTATTAGTACTAGGCAGGCTGACCTCCTACTTCTACAACCTCTGCAGCAATGCTAATGGCACTCAAGCCAAGCTGTGTAACGCTGAACACGTGGACTCTACTTCTCTGGTCGACCGTGTCAAGGCCATTTCTGAGTGGAACCTGTCCTGGAAAACCACTGTATGGCCTTTGCCAACATGCTGTAAATTAGTTTCAGGGTGTAAGCAATCTAAGCCATCTTTGTGGAGGGCATCAATTACATTTCTCCCATTTTTTGCCATGTTAAATATCCAGTGGCCAATATGAGAGAATTGTACCCACAACACCAAATTTAACAGATTAGCTCCCAATTCACACCTGGAACCTTGTAACCCTAACATATTTATGATAGAACTGAGGAAGGAATTAGGCTAGCAGATAATTGTATGATTTGTCCAGCCCTGGACACAGACAGCATGGCACACAATGAACAGTGCATTCAAGAAAGACTCGCTGATGTCATTAATGAGATTTAATTATATCGGTTCATAGAGGTGATGATGGAACACAGCCACTGTCTGCTTCCTAGAGTCCTTCTCCTGGATTGAACAATGACCGTTAATTAATTAGTACATTTTCTGTTAGTCCGAAAGAGGTGGAGTGTTGAGATAAGACAGTGTGGGACTGGTGGTCCAACAGTCATGTTAGTGCTAAGACAGACAAGCACATGGTGATGAGGGACCAACGCCGAGTGATAGATCCCAAAAAGGGAGCGACTAAAACTCAGACGGGATGATGGTGCTTGGGATGATGTCATATGTTCATGAACTACTGACAACCGGACATTCAAGGAAGAGACGGTTAGACGCTCATACCTAATGTTAGCTGTGCAGCGCCTGGAGAGAAGATGGAGACAGCATGGATCAGGATAGATCACAAGCAGAGCCAACCGTGAGACTCCGTACCAGCTATGAGACCTGACATAGCATCTGCACGATGCATTTATAACAACAGCCTCGCTGGCAAATGAATGAGTGACGGCCCGCATGTGCCAGGGTGAAATGATTTGTTTGCTAAAGATACCAAGCTTGTTTTAGCTTGAATAACAAATGAGACAGCTTGTGTTATAGCATGGCAGTTATAAAGTTAATAGTTCCTTATACGAAGACACTGAATATAACTAGACTGACAGAAATACAGAAAGACTATGCTGCTTAAAAAGCAAAGCAAAGACCAGAATACGCTTTGCCTTAGATGCTGGTCAACCAACAAGTTCATGCAAGTTATATATTCCATGTTGGTCCAAAAAGCTCATAGCCTTGCTGTTCTAGTTGGATCAGTGTCCAAAACACAACATATTCTGTATTTTGTTGTTGTTCTTATATGGAGGCTAAATATGAATAGCTAAAACACTACCTGATCAACAGATCAGTAAATAAGAGAAAGAAAAACATTAGTGCCATTCAGGGGCGTTGCTAGACCTAAAGCTTTACTGGGACACAGGACCACCAGCCACCACCCCAGCCCAACCACCACCAATTTAACCTACCCTTACACTCGTATTATAAAGGCACAAAAAGCAGCATTCGTGTTTGCTGGATAAGCGTGTGAAATTTGAATTCTCTGGCACGTGCATGAGTGTGTTATTATGGTTACTATTGTTGCTATGGTTGATAAACGTCGTGGCTTTCTATTGAAAGAGGAAGATTGTATTTTCTGTTTGCTGGCTGTCCTAGTTTTAATTCAGAATAGAGTGTAAATGAATGCTTTGGATAAATATAAGGTAGCTGAAATTTTTTTATACTGGGGCACAGCAGATTCACACTGGGACACACGGCCCAGTAAAAGTGGTCTAACGATGCCCATGGTGCCATTTAAGTCATTTCTCACTACCAAGCTACTGTTTAGAAAAAAGAATATAGCATTTTGATGATAATTCAAAAAGTTCTGATATCGCAAGAATTTGTGTATTTACTGAATTTCAGTAACAATAACCGGAAAGTCAATATAGACGCATTTAGATGGGTTTAAAATGCAGTTGGTGTTTATTTTATTTTGCTTACATTAGTTTTAATTTTTAAAACTTTTGATTAGATATTTAGTTTTATTGTATTTTCTTTACATAGGGTCTCTTTTAATTTTATAACGCTTATTCATTAGGCAAATTAGTTTAATTTTTACATAGATCAATCCTCTAAGCTGTCCAATAGAGTTTGGTCCCTTACTGAGTCTTGGTCCTCCTAAGTTTGTTCTTTATAAAATTTAGGGAGTTTTTTTTCCTACCATCCCAGGTTCACTCAATTAGGGCTTTGGGCCTAGAGTTTTGAAAAGCTGATTCGAGACAATGCTCCGTTGTAAAAAGCAATATAGAAATAAAGTTGACTTTTTAAAAGATATTTAGTTTTGGAAGTGTTAGTTAAATAGAGTGAGAAGACAAAACATTTAAGGCTTTGATAACTGTCTACTGGTTAAAATCTTATGCAGCTAAATGTGAAACAGTAAAACACAAATCCAAGTGGAATACATTGATTTCTCATGAAACTGGAACTATTTAAGGCTGATTTTTATTTTTTAGGGTGTTTTAATGTACTGTTTAGCTGCAGAAACTACATATAGTTGGGTATTTACTTTAATTGATGTAGTTTTATTCAAAATTGTACTGAACCACATTTGAACCCCTCCAGAACTGTCTATTTCCAGGACTACATTTCATTTATACCTGGTAGATTGACACCAATAAGGTTTATATACTATAAAAGGAGAAGTTAGCGCTCTCATCAAAGTGTGTTCAGTTGTGATTTAAAAAGCGGTGGTGGCTTAAGGTACAAAAACTGGTACGTATTGCGCTAAAATGGAAATTGGCCCATATTTAGCATGTTTGTCTGGTCAGCATCCTGCCATGAAATGATGGTGATGATCCAAATCTGGCTCAAACTTGTTGAGACCATATCACAGCCATGATATGGCCCAGAACTTTTTGTTTAGGATGTCCAAAGAATTATGGCTTAGATGCATTAGTTGCATTTGGGGCCAGATTCCAAATGCAGAGCCAAATCATAAGGCTGAATGCTTGCATTTGGGTCATGTGGTCTACATCTCACTTGCCATTAAGATAAGTGAACATTGTGCCTAAATTCAATTAAAATGGTACCTCGGCACTCGACCACCTTAGAACTCCTTGTATTCAATTCGCATTTTGACAAAGAATTTGTCTCGGCACTTGTCATTCAGTAAACTTGTATAAATTGCAGCCAAAACAAATAAGTCACCATGGGTCCGAAGAAGGTTAGTGATAATGGGCAACCAAAAGGAAAACAGTGAGATCCATTGCACACTTTGATACTCTCCTGCATTGGCTGTGCATCTGGGTGGCTGCCTGCTGAGTAGCATGAGTTCACTGATGGGCTAAGCATTTTGTTTTTCACTTTCAATATATTATTCAATAAATTACAGATTTCCTGACACTTTATAATAAGTGTTCAGTGATTTCGCCAATCCTAAAGTTAATGTAAATGTTTGACAAGGTCGGCTCCACCTAGGATACAGCATAGATTATATTAAACTCCTTGGTTCATGATGCATTTAACTTATGATTTGTTGGAATGTATCCACATTGCAAATCAGGGGGCACCTGTACAACATTTTCTAGGGGTCTGGAACAGATTCACTCAATTTACATTATTCTTTATTGGAAAATTTTGCTCTGTAATCGATGAGCCTTCTGGAACTAATTAATGACAAGAACCAAATTAAGACTGTTTATATATTTGACTTGCTCTTTGAGTTCCTGTAGAAAAAGCACTGGATTATCATGACACTTCATGATGTAATTCATAAAATTTAATCAACGTTACTCACCTTCATCCTCTGACACATCTAAAATCTCATCCACCGTTTCTGGGAAGCTCATCCGATGCTTTTCGGTGGTGATCTAAGAGTGATAGAGGTGTGAAAAACAATGTGGCAGGAGTGTGACAAGAAAAGATAAAAGAACAGAGGAGCAGCGCTGATATGTGGAGATGCCCCTAAAGCTGACAAGACAACTTTGAAAGACGCTGTAAGATCACAACTTGCAGAAAAGACTCACCATGGACACAGACTCTTCAGTCACCAGCTTGAGCACATCAATGACAGAGATGTAGCCTAGCCGCTTAGCAATGCCCAGGGGCGAAGTCCCATTCTGCAACAGATAACACAGAGACTTGTACGACAGTGGCTGAGATTAATCAAGACCCACAGCAGCACCGCATCAAAGCAAAAACCCCTTTTACTTGTTATTCAGTTGTAATTTACAGTCAGAATATACAAACTCTATGGCTTCTTCAGTTCACACTGACTAGTAGGGACTATCAGGTATCATTTATCTCCTCATGGATGAAAAGCCATTTTTGTCAACCTGAAACAGCCATCACTAAATAGAGGTGGGGGGCTAAGACATCACCTATCAGCCACCTACAATGCCGTCCTTGGCACACTTCCTATACAACTGAATTCACACCAAAACCCAGCTGGTTTCAGTGATTCACAGGAGGACAGAGAGAATCAGCGTTCCATTGCTCACCCTAACGGGCCATCCACTGATCACCCAAATGACTCTCGTCTCAAGGCAATTCACACCCAGCCTCCAGGGACCCACACCAACAGGATGACTCAATGATACCTCAGATGAGCTTTTCATTCTCCCTATTAGTCAGTTTGGACTGAAGAAGCCTTTCGGATGAGAGGTGAAACATCTTCAAGAACCTCCAAGCAAGCCCAGTTGCTCTCGTCCATCACCCACGGTTACTATGACCTAGACGACTGAGAATCTTCACAGACAAACTGGCAGAGCATTAAAGCTTGGGCTCTAGAATGTAAGGTCTACATATAATTCATAAATATGAACTGGTCGAAGAATATGAAAACAAACGATGTACGTACAGTTGTGATCTCATTAGGCAGGGCGCCATGTTTCAAGAGCAGAGTCACAATATCTGTATGACCCTGCTGAGCTGCCTGGTGGAGTGGAGTGTAGCCCACCTGATAAAGAGAGGCCAAGGTTCAAAAATCATTAAACCAAGCAACAAATACATAAATTCATTACATAAACAGAGAGCTTGATGTAAATGAACATCAAGATTCAAACATCACTAGTCAGAGAACAGCAGTAAAACAACTTGCTGTTGAATCTACAATAACTCATAAAAACCCAAAGTGGTATCAGAAAAAGTGTCTCAACACCTAAACTGTTTAACCTTAAGGCAGAAGGGCTACAATGGCAGAAGACCACGTTCCTCTACTATTTAAGGCTATAGTTGGCACTGCAAACCAAAACAGCACAGCTGAAGACTGACCTGATATATTTCAGTTTCTGCTGCAACTGGTTCTGGGACTATTAGGGACTGTCTTGGCTCAGCGATACTAGACTATGGACCAGAGGGTGCAGGGTTTAAATCCCACTTCTGCCAAACTGCTACTGTTGGGAAGTACAGAACTCCTATACTTGAGTAACACTCCAGTAAAAGTGTTTTATTTTCCACTTGAGCAAAAGTGCAAAAGTATTTAAATGCCTTAAATGGAAATGTATTGTCATATCCACTCACTGACCTCCTTATTTCTACACTCTTTGTTCATTTTATCAGTTCTACTTAACACACAGAAGCACTTTGTAGATACACAATTACAGACTGTAGACCATCTGGTTCTCTACACTGCACTCACTCTGTGCTCTATTAAACATGTCTGCCATATTGCTCCGTGTAAAGTCTCACTTACTCTGGTCTTGCAATTGACATGAGCTTGCTGCTGCAGGAGGAACTTCACCATCTTTATGTTGCCGTAATGGCATGCTACATGTAGGGGTGTGTATCCCATCTGCAACCGACAGAAGAACGAAAGGGTTTAGGAATCCAGAAGATAAAGAGAAAGGCGAGAAACATACAGGTGAAAGTGGTTGAGAGATTTTAGCAATTCAGCATCTGTTCAGCCTGGCTGGCAAAATCCTACCACCACCTTCTCGCGCTGCCAGGTGGTAACAGTGGCTTCAAACTCTCGCCAATGGTGGAGGTGTCCCTCGACAGATGGCGCGACGCGTCAGAGGCTCAACGATTCTGGTCGAATCATGGCTGTGCGTCTTCACGCTGTGGAGAGCGCAGAGCAATGCAGACCCTGCGAACGTGCGGGACAATGCTAGGACAGAAGAAGCATCTGTTCAGCCTCTCTGGAGGCTATTGGGAGGACAGAAGGCTGAAATAACGGCACCCAGAGCCTGTCATCTATTTTCAGATCCTTGATCGAGCTGTAACAGTAACCGCCATGATAACAGCGGGGTGTGATAAAAGGTCAGAGGCCAAAACTGAGCCACTGCTGCTTCGCTGCTAATCAGTCAGGCTAATTAAAGCCATACAGTCTCAGTGGAACACATTTATTTATTAATTTATTGACATGTCTGTGACAGGAGTAAGATTCCAACTTGAGTCATCAAACAAACTTATATTTATGGTAATTTAGAGAGACCAGTTAACCTAAAGCACATCTTTGGAATGTGAAAGGAACCCAGAATACCTTTGAAAAACCCACAAGGTCATGGGGAGAACCTACAAACTCCACACAGGCAAAGAGGGAATCTCTGGCGTTATACAGAGAAAAGTTTGTAGACACTCAAAAAGATACATCCAAAACATGGGTAATAGTATGGAATTTGTCCCCCACATTTACTGCTACAGCAGCCTTTGTGCTTTTAAGAGGGCTTTCCACTAGATTTTGGAACATGACTGTGAGGTCGACTTCTGATGTCAGACAATAAGCCCTAGGTCACTTTGCCAGTCCAGTGTATTTTCAAGGTGTCATTTCATGGATTTTGGCAACATTCATCACATAATGCAAAAAACCCAAGGGGTTGAGGGTAAAAAAAGAGCAAGTTGAGGTCAAGGTTCTAAGAAAAGCCAGACGAGTTGGACTTTGTTTAAGGACAGCAGGACGGTAAGTTAATAAACTGACTTGTTGGAAGCAAAAACCTCTAAATCTGACATAGTCACACAGTAGTTTAGAGACTTTGCACATAGTGCTATATTTTAAGCAATAATTTTAATTAAACACCATATAAAAACATTTAGTACAGTACAATGTAACATGTATCGTTTCATAAAAGTTTATAACTTGAAACACTTTTCTGCCTGCGATTCTCTTTTCCATCAGCAGGTGTCGCAACGGTTCAGACATACTAGTTTTCTGTCATCCAGACATGAATAAGATATAAGACAGACTTTTTTTTTCCTATTAAAATTCTTATGTGCTTGAATGTTAAAGCAAATGGACATCGATCAGATTGAGGTTAAATAACGAATACAGTAATACCTCGTTTATCGTGGAAGATACATTCTGGAACCACCGAAAATCCGCGATGTAGAAACAGTATATTTATATAAGTATTTATACACTATATTAAGGCTTTATAAAACCCTTAAAAAGCCTAACCACAGCTGAACTCAATTAGGCGTGCATCAGCGCCTGGCCACTAGGTGGCAATAAAGACCCACTAATCGCAGGGCCTAAAAATCCAGAAGCAGCTCCACTCCTTACATCAGTGGTCTGGTTAAATGATAATAACACAGCTAATAATAACACTGTAATACCTAATCATTAGTGAAAATTAATATTTGTAATATATTATTTTTATATATTTTTATATTTTTTCATGTAAAAATTCATAAAATATACAGTATATATTTTCCGCCGATCGAATTCTGTGGAAAACCCATTATTTTTCCCATTAATATCTTATAAAAAAAACCCGCGAAAGAGTGAAGCTGCAAAAGCTGAAGCTCGAAGTGGTGAGGTATTACTGTACTTGTATTCTGTCCAGTCCATTCTACAGACACTGATTGGCTATGGAAAATCCATAAATGCACTCTTTGTTTTATGAACTTGTTACAAGTGTATTACTAAAACAGCAGAGCTCAATAATTAGAAAGGCTGTCCATAATAGTTTGTTTATATAGTGTATGTATGGCTTATTTGTTTGAAAATGTATGAGTGTTCGTGTGTTTACCCTTGAAGCTGCATAGACTGAGGCACCCTGCTTCACCAGCATGTCGCCGATGCCCACGTGCCCCTCCTGAGCCACCAGGTGCAAAGGGGTCAGGCCATTCTGTGCACACACACACACACACACACACACGCAGAAATATTGCATTGCAGTGTCAGAAACTAACCCGAGTTTTATACTAAAGCACACTCACATTACCATGTGTGTTCCGGAATTTAAAATGTCAGATTGAATGCGATTTGGGGCAGGCTGTTCACACAGCCCCAAAATTAAGATATCTGTGTCATATATGATGTAAAGGATTTGGAACATTTTTGCCTGCTGCATGAATGTAGCCTAAATATAAAGGCATATATGTCAGCAATAATACTGGAAAAGCTTAGCAAACCAAGAGTGCAAGAGGAACAGGGTCAGACAGAGATAACTCACTAGAGAAATAAAAGAAGCAAAAGAGGATTGAGGATCAACAGCATTGTTGCTCAGATATTATTGTTTTTTGGTGTATCCACATAAATCATTTCTGTTTTAATATCCATCATACAAGTTGGGAAATTGGGCCGGTTTGTGCACTGACCTTGTTGCCCAGGTTGACGTTGGCCTGTTTGGAGATGAGCATTGCCACCATGTCAGGTCGCCCCTCCTGAGCAGCCAGGTGGAGGGGCGTGATGCCCTGGAGGGACTCGGCGTTGGAGTTGGCTCCGGACTGCAGCAGACTGCTAGCTACCTCCAGCTGGTTCTGCTTAGCGGCAATGTGCAGTGGAGTGTAGCCGTTCTGGAAGAGTGGCACGGTCAGAGAGCCGGATGTGTTATCAAGCCAGAAGTGTAGTTATGTTTATAAGTAATAAGGATGTGAACATGACCCATTTGCAGCATGCATCACATAGTGCAAAAAAAGGGTACAATATATACTGAACCACCAGGTTATTCCATCAATGAATTTTTTTCTTCCCTGATGGCACGGCCATATTCCAAGATGATCCAATACCAGGATTCATGGGGCTCAAATTGTGAGAG
>JAVSBU010346716.1:0-10289 GCA_033118015.1 Loricariichthys derbyi | reverse complement strand
TGTGTGTGTGTGTGTGTGTGTGTGTGTGTGTGTGTGTGTGTGTGTGTGTGTGTGTGTGTGTGTGTGTGTGTTATCATTTGAGTCATAATGTGTCTATTAGGACCTGGCTCCAGATCAGATCACATTTAGGATTAATTATTTAATGCAGATCATTAGAAGGGTTCACAAACTTTCTCAGCCTGCCGGGAACTTTAGAGAAGGTGGCTAAGTGTTGCTCATGGCCGTTTCAGGTGTATTCTGGGAGTTGGGGTGATCTGGATGGCATCATTAAGTGCCACATGGAGGAGGCTCCTCACTATGAGCTGGAGCCCAGGAGAGAAGCTTCAGCCTTTGAGAGACCCACCAAAGGAACCTCGGTGGAGAAGTTCAGAGAGATGATCCTCAGCCACCTAAAGGTCCCAGCAAAACATCTTCATATATCTGGCAGCACAGGCCACAAGGCAGGAACCTACACTAGACAGGCTGCCAGTCAATCGCAGGGCATGTGTACCCACACACTCACTCGCACTGGGACACCAGTCAGGTATCAAATGGTATAACTGGTATCTTTATAATGTGGGTGGAAACACATGCAAACGTGGGGAGAACATGCAAACTCCACACAATCAGACACATGACTGTAACCCAAAACAGAAAAAAAGAAAGTCAGACAGAAAGAAAAAGACACAATGACAGAAGAAGACAGACAAAAAGAAAGCAATCGAAAGAAAAAAAAAATAAAAAGAAACACAAAGAAAGACAGTTAAAACGACAATGAAAGAATACAGAAAGACAGAGAAAAGACACAGAAAGAAAGAAAAAAGACAGAAAGAAACACAAAGAAAGACAGATAAAAAGACAATTAAATGATACATAAAAAAGAAAGACAAAGAAAAAAGACATAATGAAAGATAAACAATGAAAGAATACAGAAAGACAGAGAAAAGACACAGAAAGAAAGAAAAAAGATAGAAAGAACAATGGAAGAAAGACAGAAAGAGAAGGCCAGAAAAAGACGGACAAAAAGAATGAAATAGAAAGACAAAGAACAAAAGACAGAAAGAGAAACAAAGAAAGAAGTACAGAAAGACAGAGAAAAGATACAGAAAGAAAGAAATAAGACAGAAAAAGAAAAAGGGAAGAAAGAAATAGAAAGAAAAACACAAAGGCAGAAGACAGACAAAAAGACAGACAGATATAAAGAGAAAAATAGACAGAAAGAAAGACAAATAGTAGGAAATATTATAGACATAGACATATAGAAAGAAAGACAAAAATTACAGAAAGAGAGAAGGACAAAGAAAAATTACAAATAAATAAACAAAAATAGGACTAGAAAGCAAGAAAAAAGTGGAGTGTAATGTAAAAAGCAAAGGGAAAATGAAAAATTGACTGTACGTTGCCAGAGAGCCCAGGACAGGGTCCCAGTCCAACACAGGATTTTATAAACCCCCCCACACAGCCATCACTACATAACGAGTCTAAACTCTATTAAATGTCCATTAGTGTCAGAGAAGTTCTCAAATGCTGCTTTTAATAATCCATATGTATTTAGCTTCAGATTTTATTTTTAGCTCTAAATAAAATTACGGCGGTCCAGAGTCGGTTGAGTTGGTTCCAGAATGCAGGATCTGGTCGCGTCACCTGATGCCAACCTGGGTGCCCTCACATACATTAACATAAACAAACCAATACATCTGAGACTGTAGCTGCTAAGCCATACTGATCACTTTACAAACGTTTATTCAGGGATTGAAATGGCATGTGATGCCCGACTTGGTCGGGAGGCACTGCTGGGTATTTAATCTGGGTCGTTGCGGTGGTGGTATTGGGTACTGCACCGCTCTTCCACCCAAGTACCCACAACTAAGACTTGGAAAGCTTAAGCTACTCTTTTTGTAAGGACTCTTTTAGTTGGCGCTGTTATTTGAGGTAAGTTACAGCTGAGCTGTGCTGTTGAGGCTTGGGGGTCTTGTTTGGGGGTCCAACAGTGCCAGAGTCCTGATAACAAATCTTAGCTTGTGCACTTTTTCTATACTCATTATTTTCTGTTGCCCTGATTTAGGACAAAGTGGGAGATCAGGCGAACCTTCAGGACCTGGTGGTGCTTGTTCTGGGCGTGGCAGACGCTAACAGGGACGGCGAGGTCTCCCTGGCGGAGGCCCGCTCAGCCTGGGCTCTGCTGCAGCTGAACGAGTTTCTGCTGGCGGTTGTCCTTCAGGGCCGCGAGCACACTCCTCGGTTGCTGGGCTTCTGCGGGGACCTTTACGTGGTGGAGAAGGTGCCGTACGCACCGCTTTATGGTCTCAGCCTGCCATGGGTGGTGGAGCTGTGGCTCCCGGCGGGCCTGCGCCGGAGCATGGACCAGTGGGCCGCCCCGTCGTGGCCTCGCAAGGCCAAGATTGGCATCGGGCTGTTAGAACTTGTGGAGGACGTCTTTCACGGGCCTTTTGGCAGCTTTCTGATGTGCGACGTCAGCGTCGGGTGCTTTGGCTACACAGAGCGGCACGACCTGAAGGTCCTTGATGGCAGACGCATCATTCCCGAAGTCGCCTTCCAGAAAGTGATGCGTGAGAGGCGTTGCGAAGTCGACGACGACTGTTTGTACGGAGCGGACTGCTACACGTCCTGTGACCTCACGAAGCACCGCTGCACCACCGAGGCCACGCAGCCAAACCTGGCCAAAGCGTGCGACACGCTGAAGGACTACCTCCTGTACGGGGCACCAGCGGACGTCAGGGACGAGCTGGAGAAGCAGCTGTACGCCTGTATGGCTCTGCGGGGGAACAGCGAGCAGATGGAGATGGAGCACTCGCTCATCCTGAACAACCTGAAGACTCTGCTGTGGAAAAAGATCTCACACACGAAGGACTCCAAGTGACGACCGACGCACTTTAAGACTTTCTGGACTCGCAAATGGCAAAACCTTCCCAAATAACATCACAGGCTGTGCCTAGAGTCCTGGAGAGGACAAGCGACGCTGATTTATTAGTGCAGAAGAACAATTTCCTCTCCCTTCTTCTCCAGCAAAGTGTTGCGTAGCCAATTCTGAGGTGTTAGTGCTCTCCTCAAAGAGTGTTAAGCCTTATAAGGTGGAATGAGATCCGACTCTAGCTTTATGTACCTCTCTGGAAGCACGTCCTCATTTCCAGGCTCAACTGTACGACCTTTAGATATTTTAGGACAAGATTCAGTTTGCTTTTATGTATATATTAATAGAAAAGGTATATTAATTAAGCAGAGCTCTAATTCTATACTTATAGAGATTGTTCAGACTTACAGAAACCCAGTCCTTGTGCACAAAACTAAAGACACTCTCAACCTTTCCCAAACTAATAGAAGCCTCGAGAATAAGCCGACGATATTCATTTGTGTAGCATCGCTCTAATGCCATTTTGTTTTTTTTTAATGAGAACAACTTTTACAATCTTTATACAATTGAAACACACTAGCAGATCATCTGCAAAGGTCACAACGTGTCACCTGCCCATGGGTTTTGCACAAGTCTCTGGGTACTAAAGAAAGCTGCTGACTTCACAGAAGTTTGTTTGAGGAGAAAAATGAATTTCCTTCGTGTTACGTAATCTACGTCTTCAATAAAACACTATATAGTGCGACAGAGTTAAAGCTCAGTGCTGGGAGAGATATCTGCCACGCTTTCGTTTTATTTACGCAGGATAAAGTTACTGAGCAGCTCCTCGGGCTCAATGGTACGATCCAAATTAAGGATAACATTCACATTAAGCAGACGCTCTTATCCAGAGTGAATTCCACCTGATACAACTGAGTTAAAGGCTTTGCTCAAGGACCTTTTGAACCCTGCCTACTGGGTACATCAGCCTAGGCCCAGTGAATTCTGGATTTTAGCCCTAAACAGCACTTACATTATAATATTTTAAAGAGTTTGAGTAAAAAAATGTAGAATCAATAGAAGAGCCCAGACCTTTTTATTTCACATCTTAAAAAATGGTCATGGGGCTCCCTGGAGAGAACATTGGGCACCAGTTCATTACAGGAATTAGTAAAATCCAGGTCCTACTCCATGACCCTTTCCAGAATAAGCAGGAGAAAAACATGATGCTTTGAAGTTACTGGATTCCTAGATGGTGTTTTAAAGGGCAGGTGTAAAATGGAACCTGAAAATAAAGTTCATACAATAAAAATAAAGTTCTTGAATAAATATGAGAAATGACGTGATATGAAGTGCTCCTTTTGGTGAAACGTTAAAAATTGCTCTCATTTGTTGTATTCTGAAAGGTCAGATCATCTCTAGGAGCAGTCGCAGCTCAGCTAAAATGCTTATTTTTATGAAAAATCTGCTACTCAGACAATCATAATTATACTGGACAATGGTTCTCACTGTTTTCCTTTCTGTTGGCTCTTATCACTAAGGACCCATGAGGATTTATTTTGACTTAAAATACTGTACTGTAGTCATAAAAAAAAACAAGAAACAGTAGATAACAAGCACTGAGTGAGAGCTACTGTGAGAATGAATTGTTTCAGTTGGAACAAGTCTTGGCTCTCGACTCAAAGAAGTTTAAGCAAAACTTCAAGCCGAATTTTCTCCTGAAAATGCATCAAGAAATTTAATGAGTTCCCAGCTGTTGACGAATTCTGTGCTTTTCCCACATGTTTGCCACAAACTGCGCATAACAGCTTCAGTTCCAAAGCATTTAAAACTTCACTTCCACCAAGTGATGGAAGAAAGGAATCAAATTAATTCCTAAGAGACATCTGCTGGATCCACAAAAGCATTAAGAAAAAAACATCAAGGTTCTTAAAAAAGAATTTCATAAAATTCTTAAATGCAATTTTAAAGTTCTTAAATGCAAGTTAAAGCTTAAGTTGTTGTTTTCCTTCATTTTCTTATGTAGGGCTTTGTCGCATTTTACAGCTTACAAAATGCAGCACAAGACATTTTGGAATTTGTGTTTTAGTTATTTCCATAATTTAGTTTTATCCGATCAGAGGAAAAACGAAGTCAAGTGCTAAGAAATATTTTAACATGCATGATGCCCTTCAATATATGCCCAGTAAGAAAGCTCCAGGTCCAGATGGTTATCCAACAGGGTTCTATAAGGAACTCTGGACTACATTGGACCCCCTGTTTCATAGGATGGTATGTCGTATTAAGAAGAGTGGCAAGTTATCCTCAAACTTAAATTCTGCTCATATTAGTCTGCTATTTAAACAGGATAAAGACCCCTCTCCCATCTAGTTATCGCCCTATTTCATTAATAAATACAGACATTAAAATAATATGTAAAGCTTTAGCAAAACGACTGGAAAAAAATCACCTCATTCATAATACATCCTGATCAAATGGGCTTTATCAAAAGTAGACATTCAGCCATTAATACACACAGATTAATTAATTTAATAGATTATTTAACAATTAATAAATTAGAAACAATTATTTCTTTAGATGCAGAAAAGGCATTTGATAGGGTAAATTGGAAATTTCTTTTTGCAACATTAAACAAATTTGGATTTGGACCATAATTTATTAATTGGATTAAACTATTATATAGCTATCTGATTGCATCTGTAATGACAAATGAACATATCTCTCCTAGCTTTAGTCTCCAGAGGGCCATTTTCATAGAACCACTAGCAGCCATCATCAGGCAGAATAAAGATCTTAAAGATGTCCAAACTAAATATACTTATCATAAAATAAGTCTATATGCTGATGTTTTATTTTTTCTTCAGTCCTCTTTATCGCAGACAATTTCAATCATAGATAAATTTTCATTGATTTCAGATTACTCCATCAACTGGTCAAAATCTAGTTTTGCCCATAAACTGTAGTTTTCAGGATATATCCACTAGCACACTAAAATCAGGAAACATCAGATATTTAGGTATAAATATTTCATCCAAGCTTTCAGACTTGCCAAAATTAACCTATATCCCATTACTTAAAACAATAGAAGATGATCTCACGCGGTGGAGGACGTGGTGGTTTAAATCACTATATTCAAATATTTCTAAATTTCTGTGGAGAGAAAAACCACCACGGATTAATCTAAAGACCTTACAGAAGAAAAACGACCATGGTGGCTTACATCTGCCAAATTTTTATCATTACTTCCTTGCCAACAGATTGCAATACGTCTCAAGATATAATTAAACCCAGCCCGTTAGTGGAATCATTGCTAAGTATAGAACAAATGTTCTGTGGTATCCTGGAAATCTCTGACCTGATATTTGTTAGCTCTCATATCAAACATCATAAATGCTTCCAAAGTATTAATATTAGTAGCTCTCTGACAGCCTGGTGGGATTTTCTTAAAATAACCAAGTCTTCACTCACCCCATGCAAACGTACACCCATCTGGAACAATCCTGACTTCTTATTGAATTAAAAAAAATGCTTAATTTTACATTATGGAAGGACAAAGGGATAAAATATTTGGAACACATCATCCAAGGTGGAAATTTTATACCATTCCAAGAACTTGTATCGCAACATGGTATTCATAGTAGTAAGTTTCTTTAATATCAACAGTTTAAATCCACAATACAGGCTAAATATATACATAATGAATTAAGCCTACAATTACCCATAAGCGTAGCAGAATTCATGAATCTCAGTACTGGCTAAACTGCTGTAGAAAAGATATCGATATCTGTCGAATATAGATGGTTCAAACTCTCTTCCAACTTTGAAATGGGAGACAGATTTATCTATCGAATTCGACCAGAATAGTTGGGCACAAATATGTTTATATACTTTTAAAATGACAAGACGTTCCAATCTACAACTCATACAATATAAAACTATCCATAGAACACATTACACAGGACACAGGATGTGTCTAACACATCCAAATATCTGTACCCACTGTGCAGGTATCACACCAGAGGACTAAATGCATGCTGTATGGTGGTGTGCACCTGTTCAGAGATTTTGGCAGGGGGTATGTGAACAATTGTCAACATGGTTAAAGAGTGAGATTCCAGTTTGCCCAAAACTATGCATACTAGGGGATTTTAGACATCAATCTGGAGGGGAACAAGGCACACATGGTTCTCATTGCCCTCTGCGTTGCCAAGAAAACTTCATGAATTGGAAATCAAAAAATAATCTAAGTAATAATCATTATACGAGTCTCTTCTTGGATCACATTAGTATGGAGCGAATGTCTGCTTCTACTAGGAATCATTTGGTTGTTTTTGACTCTCTCTGATCCCCGGTGATCAACTCCATTACTTAGTTGGGGTGACGGGTCGTGGGCTTGCCGCTATGGATGCCATGTAGGCGTTTAGGGCCACTCTGATGGTAGTGGGTAGGAGGCCTCGGAGTCGGGCTAGTTTGTCTGGTGAATGCAGGGGATGGATCCATCATGTGCCGGTGGGTCAACGTGGTGGTGTGGCTTTGTGGCGGTGTCGGGGGGAGCTGCGGGTGCAGTTGGGGTGTGTTGGCGGGGTACTGTGGGCCATTCTTCCTGGGGGGTCTTGTCTTGCTCCTCGCTGCTCTGCTTGTTTCCGGGCGTGGGCACATGGTGCCCTACCCCCTGTCCTTGGTCTCGATCTTGGGCTTTGGGATCAAGGCGAGACCTTCATGGATTTCTCTTTATTTAAAAAAAAAAAAAAAAAAAAAAAAAAAAAAAAAAAAAAAAAAATTGCCTTTTAATTATATGCATCCATTTCACCATTTCTATTTTTAAGGACGACCTTCACTTGAAAAGCTGTTAAACTTTAGAAAATATGTCAGCCTTGTTTCAACAACTAACCTGTTAATTACGATTCTTTATCTGCAATAATTACAGCCTAAAACAAGCATGCGGCTATCGCAAGGTTAAGAAAACATTTAAGAACATTTTACGAATACCACTTTCCTTACATTTATCCTTAGGAATACAGTTAAGAATTAACATATAGCTGAGAAAATTATTCTTAACTGTTTTCTTAAGTTAAACATTTAACACTCAAGATGCATGAATTTGGTTCCCAAATTTGTTCGAGTGCCTCAGGAAAACCTGAAAAGCTCCAAGCAAAATATTTAACATTTTTCCCTTAAATAGATCACTTAAGCATTTAATTCAATTGTATTGTTAACCTTTGTATTTCTAATAGGGATTAAAAGTATTAAGTAATGGGATTACTTTTTCTCGAACAAGGAAGTACTTAACATACAGAAGTAATTAATCATTTGTAACGGATTCCTTTGGTCCGCTTGTTTGGTCCGCACCAAATGTGGACTTTATTTTTTTCTTTTGGTTCGGTTCGCTTTCAGACTGCATTTTTTTGCAAGTGAACCATCATTTGTAAACAAGGCCACGCGAATGACGATCGTTTCTCCCATTGGACAGAAATTATTTGGGCGAGACAGAGAACAGGAAGAAAAACAAGCCCTGCGTGCTGCGCTACTTTTTTCAGTGTTTGTCCTGTTAACACCAAAAAAGATCAGGGATAATCTAGAGCAACTAATCCAGCGCAGGTTTCGTGACGTTCCATTTGTAATTTTGGAAATTTGTTGCCGAGTACGAGCTGCAAGAGGAAGAATACGCGCACTGGGCCACCACATCCAGACTGCAGCGCTACTTTCCAAAACACAGCAGATCAGGTATCACTCAGTAATCCGTAACGTAGCCTGTAGCAACAGTCAATACTTTATTTGTGGGTCTATTATAGCTACGGCAGCTCGTTCAGCCCAAAAAGGTGTATATTTCCTGGATTTGGTTCGGCCCAAGACCGTTTGTATTTACACCAGAAGCGAATCGCACCAGAGTCCGCTTGAAAGCAGACCAAGACCACCTCAAAAAGTGGGTCTCTGTCTGGTTGTTTGGTCCGGATCAGGGTTCGCTGGTTTGTATTCACACCAGCACAAAAGGTCCAGATCAGCGTGGGAAACGAATTCTGGTCCGTTTAAAGTGGACCAAACAGTGCAGGTGTGAATACACCCTAAAATACCTACTAACAATAGTATCCTAAGCAATAAGACCAAGCCAAATGTTTCTTTTTTCAATAGATTTATTAGAAGAACTTTTTGAAAAATCCATAATCCCGGATGGCCGGGGCTCAGTCCTCGTCCTCTGCGGCCTGAGCACGGAGGAAGCTGGCCTTCTTCTGAGCGACACGGTCTTTCCTCTGGCCCAAAGTGAGCTTCATGCGGTTCCACCTGCCGAGAACAAGAACCAGGTCAGAAACAAGAAAGAGAAAACTTATATAGGGTTTGATACATATTAAAAAAAAATAAACCCAGAATAAAATGCAAACGATAACCAAACCTAAACGCATAGCTACACCTCTGGACTAGGATTTTATATTTACACCGGACAGGCTGGCTCATGGCTGTGTTACATTAAAGCTCAAATTAAATAAGAGGAAAAATTAAAACAACTTAAGACTTAAAATAAGCTGAAATGTAAGAGTACTGATGTAAGTGTGTACTGAGCAATGATGGGGATGTGTTCAATTTTCAGTTTAAGACTAAAGACTCTCCCTAAATAGTGCAGTACTAATGAAGTAGGGATCCTAATGAGGGTGTAGGCATCCATTTCAGACATAGCATAGATGGTCTCACAGCATGCTGATTGGATTATGTACAAACTCCATAAACTTTCGACACAATGTATGTAATAAGACGCTGAAAACGGCGTCACCCTGCTGAATATGTGGAATTTAACAAAGTGGTTTCCATTTAAAAAAAAAAAGGTTGAACAGTGTTTCTGTATGTGGTTATAATTCCTAAAATAAGAATCGAGGATCATGCGTTAAAAAAAAAAATCTGAGATCAGAAATTGATCCCCATTAAAGACAGCTCTAACAGAATACAAGAATATGATAATTAGGACAAATTTTGGGAGCAGGCCATCTATGGAAGGCTTAAACCAGAAACCAAATTTAAACCACGTTTAAACCAAATTCTGACCTGACCAACGTTTTCTTTAATATTATGTCACCCAGTTTTAGTGAGCCGATACAAACAGTAGCTTTGGTTGCCTGTACTTAGCCGACAGAAGTGGCTGCATGTTGTAATCCACCTGCTTCAAGGTCTGACGTGTTATTGGTTCATACCTCGGTTATAACGACTGCTTATATGAGATACTGTTACCTTTGTCAGATCAAACCAGTCTGGCCAGTCTCGTTTTTCCCTAAAGCAGAGACATAGATATTTTCTTATTTTCAGACTGAAAAATTTTTTTCTTCAAAAATAAGGGTCTTAAACATAACACTGTTTTCTCTCAGCAAGTTCTTACAAAAGAAAAGACCAGCCACTAGGGGTCACTATCCAGTGTATCCTTTGTGCCAGTCCCAAGCCCGGGTAAATGGTGAGGGTTGTGTCTGGAAGGGCATCC
>JAVSBU010346707.1:0-10289 GCA_033118015.1 Loricariichthys derbyi | reverse complement strand
TTTACAAGACTGTGGTGAGACCAGCTATGTTGTATGGTTTGGAGACAGTGGCACTGACAAAAAGACAGTAGAAAGAACTGGAAGTGGCAGAGCTAAAGCCCCGTTTACACATAGAAGGTTTAATCTGCAGGTAGTACGTAGACCTAAGTTCGCAGAATAACGGTGGTGTAAACTGCAGCACTTCAGGAAGGGAAAGGATGAAACGGAGGTTAAAATGGTGTCACGCGAATTATCTGGTCTTCTCCGGGAGCACTCCCGGAATTATTCAACATGTTGAAGACCAGATAATGCACGTGACGCTGTTTTAACCTCAGTTTCATCCTTTCCCTTCCTGTAGTGCCACAGTTTACACCACCATTATTCGGCGAACTTAGGTCTACATACTACCTGCCGATTAAACCGTCTATGTTTAAATGGGGCTTAAAGATGTTCAGGTTCTCCTTGTTAGTGACAAGGATGGATAAAGTTAGGAATGAGATCATCAGAGGTAAGGCACAGGTTATTAAACAATGAGGAGATAAAGTTAGAGAGGCCAGGCTGAGATGGTTCGGACATGTCCAGAGGAGGGACAGTGGGTATATTGGTAGAAGGACGTTAGAAATGCAGTTGCCAGGAAAAAGACAATGGAGGAGGATGACTTGCTGTGGAAATCCCTGAAAAGGGAAAAGCCAAAAGAAGAAGAAAATCTGGTTACAGCAGCATTTGTTAATCTTTGGCACATACACCCATTTTGTCGACTAAATCTCCCATTCTGACACATTCCAAATGTTCTGTGGTGGATTGAGATCCGGTGACTGTGTAGGCAATTTGAGTACAGTGAACTTAGTGAGCTTTGTGACATGTCGTGTAGAAGATGTCCACACTGAGTTCATAAAGGAATGCACATGGTCAGCAACAAGACTCAAGATATGCTGTGGCATTTGAGCAATGCTTAGTTGATGTTTTAAGTGTGCAAACGGATTATTACATCATCATCACCACCAGCAACATCCTGAACCAGTGATACACGGCAGGATGGCTTCATGCTTTCAAGATATTCATGCCAAATTCTGATCCTACCATCCAAATATCCCAGCCAAAATTCACAATGAAGATGCATCAGTGGTTTTTCAATTTCCAGTGTCCAATTTAGGTGAATTGGCTAATGGTTTTTGGCTACTGTGTGTTCAGAGATGATTGGTTGTATCGAGTGGTTATGAGAGTTGCTGTTGCCTTTCTATAAGCTCAGACCAGTTTGGCAATTCTCCTCAGACCTATGGCATCAATAAGAATCACTGTATATATTCTGGTTTTCCAAGTATTTTCTGAAAACCTGGGAAATTACTGTGCATGAAAATCCAGCAAATCATCAGTTTCTGAAATACTCAATAAAAGTCACTTAAGTCATCTTACTTACCTGATCTGTTGCTCAGTTTGAATTTAAGCAGGTCGTCTTGACCATGTCTACGTCCCTAAATGTATTGAGCTGCTGCCATGTGGCTGATCAGATATTTGCGTTAACAAACATTTGAACTGGCATAGCTAATAAAGTGGCAGGTAAACATATTAGATATTATGTGATTAGTCAGTTCTCATAGTCAACCTGATGGATGCGGGAGAAATGTTCCGGATTAAAAACCTGACCCAGTCTAACAAGGGACATATCGTTATGGCCAGACAACTGGATCAGAGCATATAAACCACAAATCTTGTGGGGTGCTCCCAGTAGCAGTGGTGAATTCCAACAGTGGTCCGACCTGTTTGTAACTGACACAAGCCACAGCAATTATTGATGTTTGTTATGGGAGGAAATATGTGTTTAAATATATAAAGGTAACTTGTAACACTGTCACTTTATGTAACATTGTTATGAGGAATCAGTTGCCATGAGATCAGAAAAATGAAAATGTAATTAAAAACACAGAGTGCTTGCTTGGCTGTCTTATTGGTCAGAGCAAACATGTTCAGTTTGAGCAGCAGCTGACCAAAAGTGAAAATGTGCATCACTACTAAGTTAATTGTTGCTGTTTCTCTCTAAGGTCCAATAAAGCGAGATGTCACACCATCCTGAGACCAAATCAAAGGCAGAGAAAGGTGAGGTGGATGTTGATGGTTCAGAGAAGACCGTGTCAGTGAAGGAGGAGACACTGAAGGATCTGATCTTATCTTCTCATGCTGTCCTGGAGGAAGCTTATCATGCCGGCAGATTGAAATGCTCCACCTGTGGAGGTTCGCGAGTCTTCTATTGTTACACCTGCAACTCACTGGTGGGACTGAACCCTCAACATGTGCCCAAAATCAAGGTCAGATCAGTGGTGTGTTGCACAATAGTGTAGCATTTCTTATTCACTAGAGACACCCCGCCCCCCTTTTTTAAATCACAGCTTCAGCTAGCAGATGTTTGAAGTCAGTTAATAGGGTGCTTAATAAGTAATGGTTTCCAGTCATTGCAGTGGCTCCCTCTTGCTTAGTCAATCAAACGATTATGTGACAATTTTTAGTTCCTACGGGGGAGTGATTGAAAGCATATAATACTGCATATATCTTGCCCCGATAAAATCTAAATTCAGAATATGGTTTCTGCTGAATATATAAATATACAAAATATAACAAGTTCCTTTAATTGTCTTTTATATAGGCAATACACACACAAAGGTAAAATATGTTTTAATTAATTAAAAAAGAAAGATTATTTACATTCAGCATAAAAAATGTCTGATTTATAAGGCAGGCTGTCACTAAGACATACTACTCTGCAAATGAGAAAGTCAGCACAAGATCCCGGCGTTATAAAGACAGTCTAAGATCCCGTTATAATTTCAGTTACTTGACTAGTGATTGTAAATTTGGAAGGTGAGGCGATTAATCTTAATCTCATCAGTCACAGTGGTGATGGGAGAGTTCTAGAACAGCAGCAGCTTTGTCGTGTTCACAGATATGATGCTCTGAATAGCTGCAGATGGTGTTTAATGAAAGAAGCAGAGTTTAACATCAGCAAATGATGTCTTTATAAGAAAATAAGAAAGAAACTACATTAAGAGCCCAGGATGTTTGATTTACGGTAGTGAATTTTGGTTTCTCTTTCCACTACATCCAAATCCTTGACAGGCTGCTTAGAGTTTATAAATTTTTTATGAACTCATTTCTTTTACTTGTATAATTATAATGGTGCTGCTTTATGGCTGGCATTGTTGTTAGGTTACCAGTCATATGGTGTAGTAACAAGAACTCCTTGGGGCAAAATGACATTGTGTAATAATGGCACTCCCAGAACATCCTCAGCCAATCCGATTGCAGGTTTGGAACTAGCTGTGATATAACTATAATAACAAAAGAAATTATAATAACAGATGATAACAACTTGGTGCGTTGAAACCATGTCTATAGCATTAAATTAGGGGCAGTGGTGGATTTAGGCATGGGCAATATGAGCACTGGCCCAGGGCAGTGTCTTAGAGTGCAACACGAGATGCTGACACACAAAGCATTGGGAGTGGTGAGGTGCATGTTATGTCAATAAATTAACGTGGCTCAGTTATATCGTTCTGATTGGGCACCATTTGTCATGTTCTCCATAGTGCTCCTGGTGTCTTTTTTTATTTTTTATCTTATTCCCACAACGTGCTTCTGCTTATGTCGTAGTCTAACCCCCCTTTGTTTATGCCCTGTCTATCATTGTCAAGCTAAGTTCTTTACTGTCTCAGCTGAGGGAGAAAAGGTTATCAGTGTGAAAACAATATGCAATATCAGTGCATCCAACCTGTGTTCCAGTCTTGCTGGTGACTCCGGTCTGACCAGGTGCTGTACAGCTGTTCATGTTTTGAGGGATCTGCTCCCTGTCACTGTCACTCCCTGTAAACACCTCCTATCAACCATCCAAGGTGCTGGCAAAACTGTTGAGCATGGTTCTTCATTTGTGATCATTCTTTTTATAGAAGTGCTTCACTTCACCTTCACCTGTGACTTGTACAGTGGACAGTCCATTGGTCATGCTCATATTGGGTAATATCAACACGATGAAATTGGAGAGCAATAAGGCAGAAACCTTAATAAATGTCAACCATTAAAAGCAATATACAATGGAATTTGCAAAAACTCAAATGTTTGCCTGTGTCTGTGTTTTTAGTTGCCCGTGAAGATTGACATCATCAAACACCCGAACGAGACAGATGGTAAGAGCACAGCTGTCCACGCTAAACTCATTGCACCGGATGATGTTTCCATCTACACATATCCCTGCATCCCCGAGCTGGACAGAACCCAGCAGAATGTATGCAGAACTGCTTCTCATTCTTCTTTCAATTCTCTTATCTTTTTAGTTCACAAGACTCTGGTACCTATCATTGTAAAGGTTGCAGGTGTAAAAGTAGGTCCTGGACAGGACACCAATCAATCACAGGCATGGGTAGGGGTGTGTTCCAAAGCACTGGGGGATGATTCACTGGCCCTTTGTCAGACACAGCCGATTGGATCTGGACATGATGACTGACTAGCCGGAAGATGCCACATGGACTCGAACCCACGTCACCAGGGTGGTGGGCCTTAGATGCTATGCTGTGCTAACTGAGCACCTGTTTTTTATGTTTAGTAATAAAGTATGTGGTGTTTCAGGTGGTTCTGGTGTTCCCTGGACCAGGCGCCATGACTGTAGAAGATCTGGAAGATCATTTCAGTAAAAATGGCAGGAAACGAGAAGCGCCGAGAACCACCGAACAGGGGAGCGCAAAAAAACCAAAGCTAGAGCAGAACCAGAGCAAGACCTCACACAGTGATCACCAACCAGAAGAACACTCCCCAGAACAAGAGTGTACGGTCCACAGGGTCATCTTCATCGACAGCACTTGGAACCAAACCTCCAAAATCATCATGGACGAGCGTTTACAGGGTATGAGTGCATGCACGCAGTCAAACATATTTTTCAGTCAGGTTAGGACGTGCTTTGTGAAAAGCCTGTAAGCTTTTAGAACATTCAAGTGTATTTTAGCCAGCGGCGGTTATTTTACGTTATTTGTAAGCAAATCCATTAACAACACAGTTTTATTCACTTAAATATACTCGTAGTATTATTAATACACTGCCTGGCCAAAAACGCTCATACAGTCTAGTATTTCGTTGGACCGCCTTTAGCTTTGATTACGGAACACATTCACTGTGACATAGTTTCCAAAAGCTTCTGCAATGTCAGAACATTTATTTCTGTCCATAGTTGCATTACTTTTTCCCTCAAGATCTTGTATGATGGGAGCTTTGGACCACTGCACAAAATCTTCTAAGTTCTGGACTCTGTGCTGCCTAATCCATGTGAGAAAATTGTCTCTCGTTCCCTGAACCACTCTTTCACAATTTGAACCAATGAGTCCTGGCGTTGTCATCTTAGAATATGTCTGTGCCATCAGGGAAGAAAAAATCCATTGATGGAATAACCTGGTGGTTCAGTATATTCAGGTATCAGCTGACCTCATTCTTTGGGCTTATAACATTGCTGAACCTAAACTTGACCAACTGCAACAACAAACCCAGGTCATAGCACTGCCCCCACAGGTGACCTTTGTTTTGGCCAGGCATTGTATCTATTACATAGACTAGATAATAGCCAATATTAGGCAGCTGTACACAAGGTCTTTACAAGTTCTGATAAACAATACTCTAGTAAAAGTTGAAGAATGGCCTATTTTATTTACATTTATGTACTATTTTTTAGATGTATGAAAGTACACTGTACTAAGTAGACAAAGTAAAAATGTATTTATTTAAAAAGCCATTCTGACTCACTATTTTAAACAGGATCTTTTGAGGGTAAGAAGTACAAATCCATGACACAGTTTGTCCTACAACTATGATTCATCTGTAAAAATGATAAATGGCAGTATCGTCTTTAACAAAGCACAGAAAAAGCAGAATAAAAATATTTTCAGACATGAGGAACCAAAACATTCAAAATACTTGCATATACTTATACAAAATATTTATTTTTATAAATCCTGGGAAATAACTGGGAAATGCCACTGTTAGGTAATGCAGTAAATCATTATATTTAACCCAAACAATAGTTATCTTTGACTCATTGAAACAATGTCACTGCATTTTAGTTGAACTACAGCTTCACCATTTCACCAAGACCATACACATACACAGATCCAGACTTGCTGTGTACCACCTTAATATAATAGACCATTTATTATTTAGCTTGTGATATCACAGAGTTCTGTAACTTAAATTCCACTGTTCTAGATTTCTTGACTTTTGAGCAGGATAAAGAGTGTGGCAGAGTAAAACACGTCTTTTTAAAAACCCTGAAAGCCTTTAGGATAAGTGCAAGATTTTAATAATGGATTAACCTGTTATGCTACAACTTCAGTTATGAAGTTGTTTGTTCACTCATTTTTAACTTTAGTCATATGCTTTTAGGTGGAACACTAGCTTGTTTTGTGGTGCTAGTACACAGCATGCCAGGGTTCCTCCAGGGTCTTAAAAAGTCTTAAAATGTCTTAAATTTAAAACTTCAATTTTAAAGCCATAAAAAGTCTTAAAAACGGCCGGACTTTCATCCGAGGTCTTAAGGGACTAGGTACGGTTTCCCTATGATTTTTGCCGGGTTATAATGGAAAAAATAAATGAACTTATGATATGATTATTTTTTTCTTAAATCTAAGAATAGGCCACAGCAACTTGAAATCACACATTTAAATTTTCTGTCAAGGCAGAATAACATCACCTTACCATGAATACCCTGCAGCAGACTCAAGCTATCGAGCAGTTTTGTGCCACAGCCCAGCCGTCTTTGTCAGTGGCCTGTACTTCTGGACTCCAGCGTAATATCTCTAGCACGAACAACCTCTGCGTTGCTTTTGGATCCAGCGAAACATCCAAATCTGAGGTGCTGTGGATTCTCCATTTAATTACTAAACATCAGTCTTGGAACAATAGTGCTGATATTAGCAGCCTCTTTCAGGCACTGTTCCCTCACTCTGCTATAGCAAAATCTTTCAGCTGTGGATCGAACAAGGTGGCTTACATAGAGAGATTTGACTTGGCAGGCTTTAGAATAGATTGCCCAACTCAAAACCCTTGAAAAAGAAATTGATACTAAAAAAGAACAACTCAGACATATGTAGGATGCTGTTACAGGATGTGGTTTGATAATAACTGTTGTTTTAATGTTGAATTCATATAATAGTTTTTTTATAATTGAGAACTTCCGACAAAAATTCCGAATATGTGACATTTTTTGTTAAAAACCACTTGGGCATGCATGACGTTGTTTGGTGTCCTTTATTTAATATTTGCCATCGGTACAACAGTTTGTCCGTTAATTAAGGCTGTGATTTAAACTTTTCTGCTCATGCGGAAAAACCGCATAAGGCAAAAAATGTAGGGTTTCCCTGCAGCGCACAGCATCTTTCTTGTTGTCTTTCCAAGAAAGATGCTGTGCACTGCAGGGAAACCCTACATTAACAGAAAGGGTGAAGAAAAACCAGGGTAAGTCCACCGAAAGACGCAAGTGGAATAACTGTATAAGTTGCCTATAGGCTATCATGAAGCTAGACGCTATATCGACTCTTTGTGGACATTATGTAAAACTACACACACATCCTAACATTAATATACTGTTATACATTGTGTTTACATGTAAACGATTACAAAATGAAATGAAACGAAAGCATTAAAATAAAGCTAAGAACTAATATATTGTCAATGTCACATATACTGTTTTTCTATTAACTGATTTTGGCAGTGGAGATAAACTGTTCTTCCAAATTCTATAAAATGAAAGCAATAATAAAAAGCTCGTTTGTAAGTGTGATATCTAAGAACCTTCATGAATGAAGAAATGCAAGCCTACATAAAGCACATTTTAGTTTTTTTATGTTAAAAATGTTGTCCAAAGGAAAAAAATAAAATAAATTGATTTCTCTGAAACAGGAGACATGGTTGTTATGGTTTTTTATTGGAAGGGCTCAATTGCACTAATAAAAATAAAATCTTTTGAGAACTTCTGAGATCATTAGAATATTTCTGGTAATATGTCATGTTGGTCTTACATTTCACTGAGGATGGTTTTGAAAGGTCTTTAAAAAGTTTTAAATTTAACTCACTGAAACTTGCATGAACCCTGGCATGCAAACAGTGTGCACTACATGCTCTATCATATCTGTGTGTGTTTGACTGTTTTTTGCAAAGTGACAGACATGCATGATAATGTCAACTTGCACATTGTTAAAACAGCAATTAATTTTCATTCATATTTTTAATATGTATTAATAAAAATTTTTAAAATGTATTTTATTTATATTTTTGAGATGATCAACGTATAAATATTGTTGTTAAATGTCACATCTGTCTCCCTGTCTGTCTCTCTTTAGATTTGTCTCAGGTTGAGCTCAGATCTAGGAAGACGTGTTTCTGGAGGCACCAGCGTGGATCACCTGATACGTACCTGGCCACCATCGAGGCCGTGTACTATTTCCTGACTGATTTCCATGTGCATTGCCTACACAGAGAGTACAGAGGAGAATACGATGACCTGCTCTTTTTCTACTCCTTCCTGCGCAAACTCATCAACAGAGCCAAGCAGGATGCTGGGAAATTATGAATCTATCCTTGTGTGACTTCATAGTCCCTGCATCGGGTCAAGCTCTGGACCCATTCTTGCAAAGTTAAAAGTTCAAATCTCGCCACTGAATAAATGAATAAGAGAGAGGTCAAGCTGCTCCACCCTGAGCTGATCAGACTAATTACTGTTTTTCTATCTAAAAATAAAAATGAAACAAAAACGGGCCCCAAAAGTCTAAATTTTAGAGTTTTGTAAAGTCACAGAAGGCTGGTTCTGAAGAGGTTAATGCAGTAGTTGAAGTGCAGAGTGTGGTCATAAAACAGAGTCGTAATTTAAGCTTTATTTAAACTGGTTTATTTAAGCTTTATTTAAGATGGTTTAACACACTTTGCATGCATTTCTATAAAACTACTAAGTACTTAAAAGTATTGTAATGTACTGTACTGATTTTGATGATTGCACAGGCACAATGTGTGGTCATAAAACAATCATAATTTAAGCTTTACTGTATTTAAACTGGTTTAACACATTTTGCATGCATTTCTATAAAAATGAAAAGTATTTATAAGTATTGTACTGTACCAATTTTGGTGATTACTGTATGTACATGTAAATCCTTCTTCAGCGAGTTCAGGAGGTTCTTGTAGGGTTCGCTGCACGAATCAATGCTATTAGCGAACTTGGACTGGTCCAGATAAGGATCCCATAACATGATCATCTCCTTGACTTCCTTTAGTGTGTGAAGGGCTTTTGACAGAAGGTCCCAAAGTACGCAACACTACTGAACTAGTCAGGTCTGTGGTTGAGTAGTCTTTTTTAGACTAGTCAGGTCTGAGAAAGGTTGAGGTTGGAGTGGCTATGTGTTCTCACTACGTCACGTCTCAATCATTGAGAGCCCGCCTCCAATAAGGAGTATGTACATGTGTGTATATACATATATTCCACTGAACAAAACCGTGAATGTGTGAATTTTGTCGCAAATAACGTAGTTACATTCCAGAAAAAAATCCGTGATTGTGCAAATTACAAAAACAGAACCGCGATTATGGGGGTTTACTGTGTATACACATACAGCAATGCTGGAAAGTTTGTGAACACTTTAGCGTTTTCTATATTTCTGCATAAATATGACGTAAAACATCAGCATTTCACACAAGTTCTAAAAGTAGATAAAGAGAACCTAGTTAAACAAATAAGGCAAAAATGTTATATTTGGTTCATTGGTGTAATTTATTTATTGAAGAAAATGATCCAATATTACACATTAGTGAGTGGCAAAAGTATGTGAAACTCTAGGATTAGCAGTTAATTTGCAAGTGAAATTAGTCATGTGTTTTCAATCAACTGGATGACAATCAGGTGTGATTGGGCAGCCTGTTTTAAAGAACAGGGATCTATGTGTTGTAAGTCTGCTCGTCACAGCACATTTGTGGAAGTGTATCATGGCAGGAACAAAGATCGCACAGAAAAAAAAATCATGCTGGAAAAGGTTATAAAACCATCTATAAGCAGTTTGGACTCCACAAATCCACAGTCAGACAGATTATGTGCAAATGGAAAAATTCAAGACCATTGTTACCCTCCCTAGGAGTGGTCCAACAAAGATCACTCCAACAGCAAGGTGTGTAATAGTTGGTGAGGTCACAAAGGACCCCAGGGAAACTTCTAAGCAACTGAAGACCTCTCTCACATCGGCTAATGTTAATGTTCATGAGTCCACCATCAGAAGAACACTGAACAACAATGGTGTGCATGG